>SNQN01003930.1:11643-31129 GCA_008642245.1 Bassia scoparia | reverse complement strand
ATGAAGCTAACTAATTTAAATATTAACACTTAAAATAATTAATTACCTTAAATTAAACAAAATACTTCCTCTTTCCTCTCCTTCTTTGCCTGAATACTTCTCTCTCCTCCACCAACAACACTCATACCCAATTGCTACCACCTCCACTGGGACTAGACCCTATTGATCAGGGGCGAACCAACTAGGAGCAAAAGGAGGCTCTTGCACCATGTTTGGAAGGAAAAATGAGACCTTTAAAAAACTTAACAACAGCTTGAGAGCGGTTGCTAATTTAGCAATTAGTTGTCGCTAATTTGACAAGGCCAGATTTTAATTATAACAGGGTTCAATCAACAATATGAACTTTTCTTTTAATTACATTAAGTAATAATTTAGATTAAATTTGTCAAATGTTAGTAATTCTTCATGTAGTAAGTAGGCTAGTAGCTACTTGTTGATAGATGGTATTTTGATATACAATTAGTATTGCATTTAAATAATTCAAACATTTAAAATGAATATTAAGTATACATATATCGCACACACACATATACATAACACATTTTAATCATTATAATTATTGACTGCTTTAATGTGTTGAGAGAGAATCCCTAAACAGCGGCTTGCATAGCTCAGGTGGTCGAATCTCTGGAAAAGTTTTTAGAACAAGTATGATCCTAAACAGGGAAGTTCCTCGTCTCTCTCGTACTTGAAAAGATTCCAGCAAAGAAGCTGAAAGTCAGCCAAAGTTGCTCGATCGTGTTGGATGGGGAGATGGACTTGGGTTATTGTTTCTTAGTGAAGTCGAAGGGAGGCAATAGGACATAGTGCTCAATTCTACAAGGAAGTTGATCGCAAACGTGTAAGAGTCTCCTACAATGGAAGCAGATGAGGGCCATATTGAATTTGAGAGTCTCAGCAGCACATTTGCAATACATACACAATAACATGATTTCATATGATGGATGCTTCTCATAATAGTGAAACTTGGTAATAGAAGAGGATTGCTTGATGGTTAGCCAAGCCCTACTACCAAATTCTCTTTCCATTGTCCTGAATAATTCTTTAGTGCTATTTACTGCTTTTAAAACTGGGTTCTACGATTTGGGGATCATGGTTTTTGTTAGGGTCTCGCTCCTCTTCATCTTCGTTCTTCGTCTGTGGAAGTATCATTCCTCTTAGCAACGTTTCGAGTTGGCCACAACTGTGTAGTATAATCTCATATCAGCATAAAACTTCGCATACATGTAAAATGACTACTAATTTAATTATATAAGGGAAGGGGGGAGGAAGAATGGTGTCCCCTCTTAAAATACGATAGTACCTTAATGAATTAATGATGCTAAAAGACTTTGATACCCTTAAGGTCTTATTATAAAAATTATAAATTGGTGTGCTTAAATACCAAAATAAAGAATAATTTATTATGTGACTTATTAATTAGTGAAAAATTCAAAATGTGATCATTATTCAAATTGATTAAACATATATGGAATATATTTTTGAATTCAAATAATGTTTATAGTTTTTTCTTTTTTATTTATGGGCAGTATAGTTAATACAAATTAATTACAATAAAATTAATCATACGATAATATTAGATATAAATTATTAATATTAAATTTTCTAAACATTTTAATTAAATACATATATATAATTATTTTTAATTAATCGCAATTTTATAGGTTAAGCACGCATCGCGTGCACGTAATTAACTAGTACTTCATAGATGTAGTAAGCTAAGATGAATAACCTAAATTTTATAGTCATTGAGAATGGACTACACAAGCATTAGTATGCAACCAATAGGATTGCAGCAAGTGTTCGTAGAAGTCAATGATTGACTTTTTCGATTATGGCAAGTAGTTGGCAATTAAGTTAAATTCTGATTTTTATGATTTTTTAATATCTTTAATTATCTAATAGTCTAAATTTCTTAATATTTTCAGAAAATATGAATTAGTTTAATTTTATTTTCTTAATTTCTTAATATTATTTTGAAATTATAAATATTTTTCAGAAAATATGGAATTTTAATCTATTCGAATTTCCAGAAATATTTTCTCAGAAAATCTTATTAACATGCTTTTGTTCAATTGCTTCATTGATGTTACCTATCGAAATCTAAATATCATTTAGATAATTTTAATAACGCCATTGATGCATCAAACTAGCCTTTGCTTGACCATAATTGGAATACCGCCATGATGAGGAATTTTGTGCTCTTACTAAACAGCATACTTGGGATCTAGTACCTAGCCGAAAGGGGTGAATATTATTCCGCTGCATGTGGTTGTTTAAACATAAGTATGACAATGGTGATTTTGGAGCGCATAAAGCTCGACTTGTGGTTATGGCAAGTCCCAACAGGTGGGTGTTGATGTGACGAGACTTTTAGTCCCGTGGTGAGCCGGCTACTATTCGTACTGTTTTGAGTATTGCTATGGGAAGGGATGGCCTATTCATCAGTTGGATGTAAAAAATGCGTTTCTTCATGGTGATTGAAGGAAACGGTTTTTTTGCACCACCTCCGGGATTTTGTGGAATCCATGTCCTACTCATGTCTGTCGTCTTCGTAAGTCTCTTTATGGTCTTAAACAGGCTCTCGGCTTGGTATCAACGGTTTGCTATTATCTTTGCGGATTGGTTTTGTGTGTAGAAAAGTGATAATTCCCTATTCATTTTGCGCATGGTACTCAATTGATACTTGTTGCTCTATGTGGAACGACATTATTTCTTACGGCCTCTTCCGAACAGCTCAAGTGTGAAATCATTGCCTTTGCAATCCGAGTTTTCTATGTCCGACTTGGGCAGATTGAGCTATTTTTTGGGCATATAGTGGTTGTACCAAACAGTCTATGTTTCTTAGTCAGAGCAAATATGCATAGGAAATTATTCACAGGGCCGAAGATGGATTTTGCAAGCGGTTGCTACTTTCCGTCGACACAAGTCGAAACTTGGGGCTCTTGATGGCGGCCTATGAGTGATCCTTCCCTTTATCGGAGTCTTGCTGGTGCACTGCAATCCTCACGTTTACTAGACTGACATACGCCTTTATGCTGTTCAACAGGTTTGCCTTTATGCATGCTCCAGGGAACTACTTTAACGCTCTTAAGCGTATTATCAGATATCTGAAGGGCACTCTGGATCATGGTCTTCATTTATACAGATCCTCCCTGGGACTGGTTTCATATCAGATGCAATTGGGCAGGTTGTCTGAACTCGACGGTCCTTAATTCTGGATATTGTGTGTATTAGGTGATAATTTGTTCTTGGTCTGCGAAACGACAGGCTACTTTGTCTCGATCCAGTGCGAAGCAGAATATAGAGGCGTTGCTATGTTGTTGTTGAACTTTGTTGGCTACGGAATCTACTTCTAGAGCTACATTGCCTATCACGAGCCTTTTTGTTTATTGTGATAATATCTCTGGTTACCTATCGTGCAACCCGGTATAAGCTCAACGTACCAAGCACATTGAGATAGAATTCACTTTGTACGTGATAGGTCGCCCTTTGGTCACTTCAAGGTATCCATGTTCTTCTTTTACAGTATGCGGATATTTTCACGAAAGGGTTGCCGCGACAACATTTTTGGACTTCCGGGCAGTTCAGGCATACGACTCTCTCCACTTTGATCTGAGGGGGTGTGATAGATAATATAGGAATATTAATTGCATATTTGTGGATATATTTTTGTGTAAATATGGTATATGATAGATTATACATTTCTTGTATTCACCTATTATTATGGAATTAATAGAATGACTCCATCAAGGAGATTTTACACAATTCTAACAGAGCTAAGTGATGTGCTACTTATTCCCCTTTTACAAAGAAAGTATGAAAATTCAAGAGGAACATAAATGTATAATATCAATGCCAAAACAGAAGAGGTGCCTTGACTTTTAATTTTACACAATTCTTATATAGGTAAGACATCCACTTCTTAGCAAGGCTCCGAGTACACAATCCCAGTTGTACCAAAGCGTGCCGCAATGCCCAAGCTTCAGCAAGCTCCACTCAATAATTGCCCATAATCAGTCAAACAGTAGCCTCGGACATCAGCCTCACTCGTGCTCTACAACCGCCCCCATTCCAATCGATTCACCTCTGTGCACGCCACACGAATCAACTTATACCACCATTACGCGGAGCGCCCAAATTGAACCCCTGTGGGATTTCACCATTATTAACTGTTTGCAATCATTCCCTTTAAATTTCCCAATAATACCCTGTGATTTGATAGCAATACTATACCGGACTCCTCTTGTGAATTAATTAAAGTGGCACGCATTACGGCCGAAGCCGCACTTGTCATGCCTATACTCCAGAAAGGCAGACCCCATTCGCGTCCTTTGAAGCAGGATCTCAGTCGAAAGATCCAGTCCACAATTTTAACACCTTGAAGTTCGCTACATCCAACTCAAAATCGACAGCTTCCAATTGGTTCTATCTTCACGGCAACAAAAAAGATCGTGTGTTTAGTCGTTTCCTTTCCCTTGCCTCTAGC
Source organism: Bassia scoparia (assembly GCA_008642245.1). NCBI lineage: Eukaryota > Viridiplantae > Streptophyta > Magnoliopsida > Caryophyllales > Amaranthaceae > Bassia > Bassia scoparia. The sequence continues at coordinate 26,640 of SNQN01003930.1, read as the reverse complement.
TCTAGATCAGAACTGGCATCCTCATGTAAAGTATCATCAAAACATGCGATTTTAGGAGGGAGGTGCATCCACAATTCCTTCATCCGACTCCGTGCACGAGAGGATGTTGCAGACCTTTCTGAATAGTCTCCTAACTCCACAAATAGCACTCCGAACTGGTACTCCCTGTTTTTGAATGTCAAGTCACGGTAAATTAAAGAAGAAAATTAAAACTCAAAAATAAAAAATTGCCATTTTTTTTGACAAAAAATTGCATATATATTAATGATTCCTAAAAACAAGACTAGAATTAAGAGTAATGATATTTATCGAAAAAATACTTAGATTAAATTTGCATTGTTTTGGAATGGTTGTGTAAGGATTTGAAATCATAAAAAAATTAAAGTTATATTATTCAATTACAGGAATCTTTTTCATAAGGATTTTGAAAAAAATATAGAGTAAAAAGGAAAAGACTTGAGATTATTTTTTAAAGATAAAGGAAGGATATATCGGGTAGTTAAGAGAATCAAGGTGTTTACATGCACCGTTTATTTCACAAGTTACAAAGCTGGATAGTTCCAGAAAAATACGTATGGTAAGGTCATTCTATATACTATTGTACAAGACAACGATCTCTATCGTCTCTAGGCATAACGCTACATCAAACCCGAGACTTCTTTTATTGGGAACACAGTTTGGTAGGTACTCATGGAGTAGCAACGCGACGTCATGGGTGACCAGCTAATCAAAAAAGATCGAATAAATCCCTACAAATTCACAAAATTTCGATCGCCAATCTAAATTGTATGGTCCAAATGCATTTTATTATTGTCACGTCTATATATGGTTATCAAATATAAAACATTTTTAAAATAAACATCACTGTTTTTATGTGTATAACCATGCTGCAGTAGATCGTTATTACTTTTATACATTACTCTGTTGTTTGTATTTTATTATCATTATCAACCAAGGAAACCTAGTGTGTTCAATTTCTTACCCGTATTAAAACTTTTTCGGAATTAAGTTTCAATTAATCAATAAAAGATTTTGCATATTATTCCCTAAACAAGACAGAATCAAGGTAAATGATGTTATTATAATAATTTACTTAAATAGATTATCATTATTTTGGAATGTTGGTAAGATTGAAATTAATTTAAAATTATAAAAATATATTATTCATACTATCAGAGAACTTTTCATAACATTTGAAATGAAATATAGGAGGCTAGAAAAAGGAACAACTTTAGATTTTTTTTTTTTTAAAAAAAAGGGAATCGGGCAGTTAAGAAGAAATAATGTGTTTACTCTCTTGCAACATTTTTTAAAGTTAGTAATGTCCGGTTATGTCCAGAAAATACGTTGCGAATGACCATCGAATATTTATACAATGACGTCAACCTCTCTATGAATAACGGTTAACATCAAAACCCGAGCCTTTCTTCTCTTTTTTAATAAATTATCACAATTGTTATGTGTATAAACTCATTACTCAAAAATTGTCATATAGTTTTTATACATTGTCACCTTATTTTAATCTTTCAACTCATTTATCAAATGCAAAGAATGTTTGTATTCATTTTCTTATTTTGTAACTTAAAATCAAAATTTCAGAAAACACCTATAATCAATTCTAAGATATCGTATATTATATCCCTAAAATATAAGAATTAGAATTAGGTAAGATATTTATCAAAAACATTACTTAAATTAGATTATCGATTGTTTTGGATGGTTGAGTAGATTTGAAATTACTTTAAAATTATAAAACATATTATTCCAACTATAAGGGAAACTTCTCAAAAAATCAATACAAAATTTTGGAAAAAATTTTTTAATTAATTTGCTTAAATTGTAACGAACCTGGCTTAAAAAAAGATGGATTAGTGCTCGAACGTTTGTGTGGCAAAAATGTTACATCTGTTATAACTTGGTTCTGACAGTGCACAGCATTAGAAATAACAATAAATATGACAAGTTGCAATCGGAAAGGTTTTTTCATTCATGAATTTGGTATTTTCGGTTGTGACATCGTACATGGTTGCAATGACCTAAAATTGAAATTTGAGCAAACCCCCTAAAGTATAGTAGTTAACCATCAAAACCTTCGTACTTCTTCTTCCTTGAGCCATATTTCAAACTCCATTAACCGATGGCGACTGACGACATAGGTGATAGGGTGATCATAATTTCGAAAAAAATCCAAAAAATAGGCAAATTCGCTCTCACAAATCCAATCATATATAAACTTTTTTGTTGTACGTTTTTCAAATTTCGAAGTCCATCATTCCTTCAATGGAGTTCTTGAACACTACATCGATGGGTGCTTAAAAGTTCTTCAAATTGAAATTCCTTCAAAAATAAAATATTTTTTATTTTTAATAAATCCTGAAATATATTTATAAATTACGAAATTATTTCTGAAATTTTCGGCAAATATTTTCTGAATTTTCGAAAAATAAATTCTGAAATTTTCGAAATACATTTTCTGAATTTTCGAAATTAATTTCTGAAAATAATACATATTAAGAATCATGAAATAGGAGGGATATTGCAAAATCTCTATTATTATAAGGGAAGGGGGAGGAAGATGGTGTCCCCTCTTATTAAAGAGTACCATTATAACCCTTAATGATTTTTTTTAAAAAAATGAATTGATATGGCCTAACTATCCTTTGCTTATTATTACACGAAAAATGAAAATTGCATTAATTTTGTTTGACTTAAATTAATGAATAGATAATAAATAAAATATTATTCCCATTGAATTGAAACATATATTTAATTATTTTGAATTCAATCATATTTACTTACAAAATAATTACCTTTAAGACTAATTATTGTATCTGTTTGTTTTTAGTTTTATTTTAAGTTAATTATTGTTTTATTTCTAATTACTAGGTATAACAACATCGTAATATGTGATACTACAATTATAATCATGTTATAATGAACATACAAGTTTTCACGATTCTAAGACGATCGGCGTGCAAATAAAAATAGTTAGAAAAGAGTCTAAAATGCCATAGATCGAAAAGTCAAACATCTGACTTCTAAGGAACCTTGCTGCATTGCTTTAGTTGGAAAAACAAGTTTGTGGTAATCCATTCTCAATGGACTATTATAAAAATGATCCTGAATAACCTCTATGTATTTGGTGATCTGGGTCCAATCTTCCATGATCAAAGCTGCATAGTTTCCTGCTTGTGATTGAGCTTATTTAGTTTGTTAGCTGAAGGCACTCATAACTAAAACCCTGTTGTAAAATAACCAAATTCAAGTCAATTTAAAGGAAGAACTTAAATGGGATGAAAACAAGAAATTTAGAAGGATGAAACTTTACTGTAAAAAACTTTGCTGATTCTTTATTCCACGAACATTACCTCGCGAACCTCTTCTTAGATAATCTTCCATCACATTTTGTTTACACGCTACATTTTTTTTAAAAAAAAAAAAAAAAAAAAAACCATAATTCATCAAGATGTAACTTAATAGCGTAATAAATACATTTTCTTTATGGTTATAAACTTTATAGCGTAATGAAAAATGAGAAATTCATTTTATTGTAATAAAGGTTAAATAGGAATCACATAAAAAACCTAACCATAAGACAATGGCCGTGGGTTAAACAGATTTGATTTTTGAAAACCTTCCTTTTTAAGCTTCTAATATGCAGCCCTAAGGGTTGTATATATCATAACCCATGTTTTATTACATATTTTTATGTAAATTATGTGCTATCGCGCGAGTGCTAATCTATAATAATATAATAATAATACATAATAATAATAATATAATAATAATAAATAATAATAATAATAATAATAATAATAAATAAATAATAATAATAATAATAATAATAATAATATAATAATAATATAATAATATAATAAATACATAATAATAATAATAATGATAATAATATCCTTATTTTTTTCTCCTCTCTCTAAGATTGACATTTAATTTAGGAAAATTTGTCAACAACTACCGCCTTTTTTTTGTCAACTGAAAACAACTACCCCTTTTTTTTTTAAAAAAGAACTACCCACTTTTTATTATGTTATTTGTGAACCAGACCCTAGTGATTTCAGGTTAAAAAAACCACCAACAACGACGTGGGCCCCCTCCTTGTTTGTTTTTCCGGCCAAAACCCCTCGAGAAATGTGAAATGACCATAATACCATTTTTATTATTTTTTTCTTTTTCTTTTTCTTGTCTTCTTTCTTCTTTCTTCTGAATCTCTCTTTTTGTTCTACAATCTGATTTCACTTAATTCTTTCACACACTCTCTCTCTTCTATCATCTCTTATCTCTCATCTCATCCCTCACTCAATCCACTCATGAAAATTCAACCGTCAACCATTAATCGCTCAACTTTCTCTTCCTCTTTTTCTGACAAACATAATTTTTTTCGAATTTAAATAGATTTTTCTGGGTTTTATTTTTCGATATTTGGGGGTTTAAGTGGATAATTGGGTTCGAATTACTGGGTTGTTGTTGAGATGGGTCTTGCGTGCTGCTGTTGTTGTTCAATTTTCTGAATTTTAACTAATTTTGGCTGAATTCTTCCAAAATTCAAGTCTTGCTTCATCAAGTCTATTTTGAATTTCACAATTTTTCGTAAGTTAGTTTTGATTTAATTTTTTGGGGGTTCTTGGTTTTCACTTGCGTTTTGATTTTGTTTTTGGGATTTTAATTTAACCAAGATAATTAAAAATGGAGAAAGCAATGGACAAGGATCAAAGCAAAGGAACAGAAAATGGAAGAGAAGAAAGACAAGAGGAGAAGAACGAGGACGAAGAAGAAGGGAAAAAGAAAGAAAAGAAAAAATAGAAAAAAAAAGAGTGGGTCGGCTGTGACTGAGCAGGGCTGGGCGGTTGTTTGTTGGGGACGGCGTGCTTGGGGGGGATGGACGGATGGTCTGACCTGTGACTGGAGTAGATCGAGGAGGGTCGGTTGTGGCTAGAGCAGAGGGGAGGGTGCGTTGTGACTGGAGCAAGGTTGGGCGGCTGTGTATTCGGACGGCAGCTCAGGGGGTGGACGGCGGCAGAACGTGCACACGGGTTGGAAACGTTGCAACAAGTTATGGTGTTCTGTGAAGGGTTTGGAGATGAGTGTTGTATTGTATATTGTATATTATTATGTATATAATTTCAGATTTTTGATATACATAAAAGAGTAATGTAAGGGTATTTAGTTGTAATTTCATAAACTCAGGGAGGGTTTTTGGCGCTGAAAACAGCTCCATTGTGGGCCCCACTCGTGTTTTGGTGGTTTATCCCACCTGAAAACATGCAGATGGTCGTGTACACAAAGTTTTAATAAAATGTATGTAGTGTTTTAAAAAAAAAAAAGTGGTAGTTGTTTACAAGTTTGACAAAACTGGGTAGTTGTTCACGAAATTTCCTAAAATTTATGATTTTTGTCTGTGCAATCACTTCGTTTATTAATTTCTTTACCTATATCGAATGTTCAGATTTGACCATAAAATATTCAAAGTCTTGGCATTAATTTACTCAATTTTCTTTCTTTTTTATCAAATTTCAATTCAGTTTTAGACTTGAACATTTTGTACTTCGTATATATTTATTGAAATTTTCAATTTATTATTTATAAAATTAATACCTACTCCGTATAATAGTTTTTAAAAAAAACTTATTTTCCACTATGAGCAATAAATAGTATTTAATCGATCATATCTAACACTGCGACATAATACAACAGTTTTTAATTAATAGGCAGCAAGAGTATATATTGGTAAATTACCACCATATAATATCCCATCACAACAAACAATAAGACTTAACTACTAACAGATTTCAGAAATCGATAAAGCAAACAGCTGAATTAGAATGCTGATGTATTTAAGGTTGACACTCCGAGCGCATACATACATATGGAGAGATCATATGAACGAGTCTCGCTGCTGTTTAATTCGAAAGAATGAACTAGCCATGTAGCTAATAGACAGACAGCATAATAGATTATTGGAGGTAAATAGTGCAATATGGGAAGAGTTAGAGTAAATGTGGGATTATTCTGTAGTTAACGCAAAGTCCGGATTATTGTGGGAAACCCACCAAAGGTGAGATTATTCATAATAAATTTGTCCTAAGTAGATTGTTTTTGTTTGTAAAACTGTTTAAATCTTCTAAGTAACAATAAGTTTGCTTGCAATCAAGATGGTTTAAGTGATTGGAAAACATGTAGTCAAAGACTCAGCAACCACGAAAATAGTATTGAGCATATGACTAACATGAATACTTGGTATGAATTGGAGTATAAGTTTGGATAAAAATGAAACAATTGATCAAGAACTTGCAAGAACAATTACAAAAGAAACGGAGCGTTGGAGACAAGTTTTAACACAAATATTTTCAGTTGTGAATGTCTTGCTTAGAAAAATCTTGCATTAAGGTACAAACGAAAAATTCATCAAGATAGCAATGCAATTTCCTTGGATTGATTGAAACGATTTGGCGGAATTTGATTTAATAATGCAAAGATACATGCAATGAGACGCATTCAAAGATCAAGAATTCATTATCTAATATCTTGGACATACTTTCAATGAATTCATTTCTTTTTTGTCCAAAAGTGTCCAAAAAGTCGATTAATTAATATCATCAAGGAGGCAAAATACTTTTCTATAAATTTTTGATTGTAGTCTCCTGATGTAAGCCATTTAAGACAAATGACTCTTTAAATAAATTCGATGCGTAATATGTCAAACAATAAAATAAAAATTGAAGAGTTTTTTTTTGGAAAATTTTTTAAAGTTGATGATACATCAGGGTTGGGACTATTAATTGGCTGGCCTAGAATGTGTTAAATGCCCTTATCTTAATTTCGATAATGTTAGGGGGCAAGGCATATGATAATGGTTCCAATATGAAAAGGTAAAACATACATAGGTGTTCCGAGAGGTTTTTGAAATTAAATCCTAGAGCATTATAATGTCATGTGCTTTGTCATAGGTCTTAATTTTAACTCTTGTGATATGGCTCATTCTTGTGTTACAGGCTAAATTTCCTTCTTTTGGAGTTTTACAGACTATATTCACTCTTTTCGGGATCTAAACAAAAGATGAAAAATTTTTTAACTTGATATGTTCCACGTTTAACATGAAATATTTGTCCTAATACTCGTTGGGAAAGTCCGAATTAAGAGTATAATAGCTATTAGATTTCAATGTCCTCAAAATAAGATTGGCATTGTCAGAATTATATTGATTCTTGTGACAATGATGCAATAAAGACAAAAGGCGAGGCAGAGAGTTTAATAAGCATTTGGAAGTTTGAAGTTTTTGCTTGTATGATAATATATTTTGTTTGCTATAAATATGGTTAGCAAAAAAATGCAATCTATAGAATATGTGCATTTGAATGATCCAATAAAACATTTAGAAATATTGTTTTCTTATTTTGAAAATATAGAGAAGCAGGTTTTAACAAAAAGTGTTGCACTTTGAAATGGATGTCGAACCCATCATTTTCCCCCCCCAACAAAGCGTAGTATGGATAAGAAAAAAGCACTTTGGAGAGAACAACTAAGGATCAAGATGAAAATATGTCACCAAAGAATCATTTTATAGTTCATTAACTTTCTTGTTTGTTCGTTGATATGGCAAATTACTCTTTGAAAAACAGATTTGAAGATTGAGGTCATTTGAAAATGATTTTGGTTTTCTTATATGATTCAAGAAGTAAAGTCTTTTGATGATAATGAGTTAAGAGAATGTGTGTTAAATTTCAGCAACACCTTTTTCTCATGGCAATTTGTCGGAGATTGATGTAGATGATGTTTAGAAGAAAATAATTTCTTGATATCTGTGCAAACGTATTATCGTGTACTGGAGACTTATTTTAAAATGTTATTTCCTTTGTCTTTATTAAATTTATTGAAAAAAAACGATTTGATTATGTAAAGGGGTCTTTTCTCTCATTAACGCCTAGGGCCCATAAATTATGAGGACGGGGCTATTTGTGGAGGTCCTTGTTCTTTCTTTATTCGCAGGGCTTGGTTGTAGTGTACAACCTCATTAGTCAATCTCTTTATCCACTCCTTCTTTTTCCTGATTTCTAGCTTTGGTTATAAAGAATATTTCAATTTTTTATCAAGCTTGTATATGCACTGGCTCAGTTTTGCTGGAATTGAAAAAATATACTTCTTATATACTCCGATACTAGTACAAAAAGTGGTAAGTGACCATCCATAAATAAAATAATGGAGAATAAAGAGGAAAGCAAGGAAAAAATTAAGTGGACAGGGCTTTCTGCATGATTGCTTATCTAGTTATCGGCATCAGCCAAAACGTAATATAAGCTTGTTTAGAGGACAGATATTTTTATACCCCATCCCAGTGCCCAAATACGAAATTCTACGCTTCAAACGTAGGAGTTACAGACTCTGATCCATCGATACTCCTTAACTAGTTTGACATTAATTAACTAGGTTTAACGAGATGAACTTTGTGTGCTCTAGAACAACAGTCCGAATATATAACTTAACCAAGATTTATCGGTTCAACAAGCGTCAATATAGGTTCAAGCGGTAGTCATAGCTTTACGAATGAATATGAGCCTTTACTTTTGTTACAAGCACCGAATTCCAATGCTCTTAGCATACCTTTTGTAAATTTGTATTGAATGTAATGCCTACCTTAGAGGTAACCACATACAATGAATCATTGAATTCGCAATCCACAACCTACATCTGCATTTGTAATTCGATGACTTGCTGCATTAACCTTAGCTTGGACTTCGTCTAGGGTGTTACATTGTCCTGATTTCCTTCAACAACCTTTGGCATGAACGAACATCTCCTAAGAGACGTACTCACACCGAGATCCAACCAGAAACAGGAATTGTAACACACATACCTACACCCTAACAAATAACAACGCAAAAATATGAATTCACCAGCTTATTAATCCAAAATTTACAGCTAGTATAAAGATAGAAAACTTATCAATTTTGTTCAGGTCTTAATCAAATTTATTTTCGATATAATATGGTGAACATCATTGAAAAATTTGAAAAAAAGATAAAAAAAAAGGAGCGATATTATTATTTGTTGCAAACACTGCTAATTGGCCTTTCCAAAGCTAATTGTACTTCTACGATTACAAATTGCATATTTGTTAAACCTACAATTTTTAATAAAAAATATACAATTTAAAATTTAAGTGGGGTAAGGGCCCCACTTATGTGCCTTTTGGCCTTCGCCTTGCATATAGAACTCCTTCTGTGGTCTTGCTTAGAATTTCTTTTCTCCCACTTGGATTAATTAAGCCCAGCTAAAACATCTCGCATATGTTCCGGAGTCCGAACAGCTCTTCAAATGCTTTTAACCTTTGTTTGAAGTGGTCAAAGTGTTTATCCTTATTCTATATAAATTTAATTCTGATTCTTATAATTGCTTTATAGGATCTATCTTGATTTTTTTGTTGGAAATATAATCAGATTGGTTTAGAGTTGATCTGACGCGTTATATCAATATGCAAAAGTTTCTAATTTTGAATATGAAATTATTCTAGCGGGCAAGTGATTCTTTTTATTTAGTACAAGAACTCTTTTCGTTACCACAATAAAAGAACTAAGAACAATACCCTTGAGGAACTTTATTGCATGAAAGAGATAAATGATTTTAAGGTGTATTACTTGCCTTCTGCTACTCCCTTTTGGGGTTTCAGTTTGGGTTTTGCACCGGGAATTTATTTACTTTTTTTAACCGTGACAATGGAAGGATAGTAGATAATTGACCTCGTTATTTAATAAATATCCTTGCCTTAGTATGAAAGTTGGTGTTATATAGTAAAATTTAACCTTTAGTCTTTGAGAGAATGTTTAATTATATATATCATTAATTATTATTGACCTAAGCATGCTGGTTATAGTGTCTGATCTAAGCCTTTTGGCACGTGCTACTAAAGTGTAGACCTAAGCAAGTGTAGATGTGTTATTAAAGGTGTTAGCAAGTTTGGAGATGGTACTCAGGCAACTCAGAGCAACTTCAAAGGTTGAGAAATTTTCAAAGGTAGAAACGACTTTTAATCTTAACGCATTTGTTCATCTTTCCTCTTTTTTTCTTTTTCTTTTTTCCTATCCATTCACATAAGATAAGAAAATCACATTTTTTTTGTAATATCTCTTCATCTTCTCATCCATTCTCTTTGAAAAAATGCTCAACTAAACAAAGTGATTCTGAACTTGTAATTCTTTAAGAGTTAATGTTTTGATCTTTTCGAATGGGTTGGGGGATTTTTTGAAGACTTGATATAACTTGGCATCATTTTGATTTTGCTATTCTTATATCTAGGATTATTGTTTGGTTTCTTTCTTTGATTGGAAAATTCTACTTTTTGAGCATGATTCGCTTTTTACAGAGAGGAATATTCTGAAGCAACCATACATAAATTAAAGAACATTTGATGCTTCATCTTTAAATAAAATTTCAATGACTACAAATATGGCAATTTTGGCGAACTTATATTATTACGAAATTTCTTAGCTTCCTAGATATATTTGGTTGGTATTGAAGATGAATGGGAAATGAGTTTGGAGATAAGTGTTATGATATTGATTTAAATCATTAAATTGGAAATAGTTTGGAGTAGTTTATGTTCAAAACTTATCTTATTGTTTGATTAAAACTAGATTTTCTCTGACCTACTTGAAACTGTAGTATTTTTATGTTACATAAAAATTTTTGGGAAAAAAAAATTTAGATTATTTCACACTGACGGGCATCTTTGTCGTTTTATTTCGGTACTTTTTGTTATGCAAATTTGAAGGCGGTGTTGTCTATACATACAATTTAATCGTGTCTATATATATAACATATGTATATATAATATTATATATATACTATATAATTATATATATATATATATATTATATATAATATATATATATATAGTAAGTGATCAAGAAACCACATTTATATGAAATGTAAAACCAAAAAAATGGGTAACATTTTATATTTTAAAGGGGTACATACAAGCAGAAGAAGGGATACAACAAGACTTTCATGAATATATTAAGTAGTGATTTAAATCCACATAAGGAAACACTTATATTAAGTGAATTTATTCTTAAATGGACACCACACATATATGAGGTGAATTTGGACAAATTAATAATCTTCAAAATATGATACTTACGAGTACATGGGTTCTATGTGCTCTTAGGAGCACTGATGGACTAGTTAAAGCAATACTAATTGAGAAGCGGTTGGGAATTTATACAATCACTCCTAAAGACTTAGCTTTGAATATTTGATTTTAATTCTTCTGGATTCAAATCTGCATATTGTTCTTGAATCTCGATCACTACTCTGTTAACATGCTCTCAGTTTGCTCAAAGACTTGATTCAGGACACAATGCATACATATAGAACGCCTTTTGTGGTCCCTGCAAGGATATGAATTTATATCAGCTAATGGATTAGGCCTAGCTAAAACATCTCACATATGTCTGACAGTCTTTCCAAGCTAACATTTGTTTGAGTGGTCGATTTGTTTATCTTATCCTTATTTAAATTTGATTCTGATTCTTTATAATTGCTTTCTCATATACCATATCTTCGATTTTCTTTGTGGATATAATCAGAATTGGTCCAGAGTTTTTGATTGAGCATTATATATAATATATATATATATATATAATATATATATATATATATATATAATATATATATATATCAGTATGCCATGTTCTAATTTGAATATGAACAATCATCTGGCGCAACTGATTTTTAATTTAGTACAAACACTTAGCACCAGAATAATGAGAACTGAAGAACTTATTGTCTGAAAGAGATATATGATTTAAGTTGTACTGGTCTTCTGCTATTTTCCTTTTGGGGTCTCAGTTTGGCTGTTGCACAGGAATTTATTTATCTTTTTTAACCATTACAATGGCAACAATAGATAAATAATTGACGCTCAGTTCTTATAATAAATATCCTTAGCCTTAAGTATGAAAGTTGGTGTATTACAGTAAATTTACCTTAGTCTTGAGAGAAGTGTTTAAGTTTTAATCATTATTTTTTGACCATAAGTAGGCCTTGGTGTATAGCTGCCCTATCTAAGCACTGTGGCACGTGCTGCTAAAAGTGTAGACCGAAAGCTAGTTTAAATGGGTTCTGAGGTGTTAGCAAGTTTTGGAATGGTACTCAGCAACACAAGCAACTTCTAAGCATGCAGAGGATCTTTAGAAGGTAGACCACTTTTTCTGATCTTCACAAACATTTGCTCTCTTTTAATCTTTTTCTCTTTTTTTTTCCCTAATTCAATTCACTAAATTAAGAAAATCACATGTTTTTGTACTATCTCTTCATACTTCTCTTCATTCTCTTTTGAAATGCTCAATCTAAACAAGTGATTCGGCTTGTAATTTCTTTAAGGTTATCTGATTTTTCGAAATGGTTGGGGTGATTTTTTGAAGATTGATTTAATTGCATCATTTTGGGGTATTTGCCTATTTATAATCTAGGATTATTTGTTTGGTTTTCTTCTTTTTAAGCATGTTTCGCTATTTGCATAGGTTTGTAACTTTCGATTTGTTAAACTTTTTTGGATTTTACAATTTGTTCTGCAGTTTTTTCTTTCCACTTTTTTGGTCGAAATTGTATGTTTAATTTGTCTAATTTCTCTTTGAAGACATCACCATAATCATCATCAACAAGCCCCATCCCACCTTACATTGTACTGGTTTTTTGCCAGAACTTTAACAAAGTAAAGCATGTCCAATCTCAAAAAAGATATCAATGAGATAAACAAAAGAGAATAACCTTTTTTTGAAAGGAAAAAAGAAAGCATTGCACCGTTTCACTCATCGCACACCGCATCATATAGTAACTAAATCAAGTTGACTTCTTTACACCACTTTTAAAAATGTGTGATATTAGATCCTTTCGTACATAATAACTTAACATTGTACTGGTTTTTTTGCCCAAAAAATCTTAAAAAGTAAGCATGTTCCAATCTTTAAAATGATAATCAATGAAGATAAAAAGGAGAATAACCTTTTTTTTGAAACAGGAAAAAGAGAGTATGCACCACGTTTCACTCATCCCCGTCATCATATAGTACTAAATCATGTTGACTTCTTTATAACACTTTTAAAAATGTGTGGATATATAGATCTTTTTTTTTTTTTTTGACGGAGTGATATATAGATCTTCCGTACATCACAATCATGGATAAAGCTAACTAATTAAATATTAAACACTTAAAAATAATTAATTAACCTTAAATTAAAACAATAAAACTACTTCCTCTTTCCTCCTCCTTCTCTTGCCTGATACTTCTCCCTCCTCCACCAACAACACCTCATACCCCATATTGCCTACCACCTCCAACTGGACTAGACCCTATTGATCAGGGGCGAACCCAACTAGGAGCAAAAGGAGGCTCTTGCACCCATTGTTTGGAAGGAAAAAATGAGACCCTTTAAAAAACTTAACAACCGCTTGGAGAGCGGTCGCTAATTAGCAATTGGTGGTCGCTAATTTGACAAAGCCGGACTTTAATTTAACAGGGTTCTATCATACAATATGAACCTTTTCTTTTAATTACATTAAGTAATAATTTAGATTAAATTTGTCAAATGTTAGTAATTCTTTCATGTAKTAGTAGGCTAGTAGCTACTTGTTGATAGATGGTATTTTGATGGAAAAATCACCCTTTCCCACCTTTTGTTTAGTGAAGTTGACCAATTCCCACCTTTTCAAATTTTTTTGGACAAATTACCACCTTTTCATTCCAAAATCTCACAATCCACCACCATTTAACCCCTAAAGTTAACAGATCCGTTAGTGTGGGTCCCAAACGTTAATTGCTATTGTTATATACCTCACTTCACTCGACATTTCACAATCCTCCTCCTCTCTTCCAATCTTCCTCTTCTTTCAGTCTCCTCTGCTGCTTATTCATTGCGTCCAATTCGACAACTCAGGTAAGTAAGAATTGCACTCAATTATCAAAAAATTCATGCAAGGTCATTTCGTTTTCAATCAATGTAAATTAGGGCTTTTTGTATGAGTGATTTGTTACCTCACTCAACAGTATTTGACACTTAAGGTAAATGATCCCRCCCTTATACTTCAAAATTTTCCTACCTTTACTCWCTTTCTCAACAAAATCACCACCCACATTGATTCGAAAATTGAAAGTTTTCCTCATTTTTATGAAAATATAGTGCGACAATTAAATAATTAAACAAACCAATTGCACTAATTCAGAGATAATAAACAATGCAATAAACATTAACCAAACCCTAACTTTGTCAAATTTCAATAATTACTATTAAAAAATGCTCGATGGCAGTAAACAAAGCAATAATTATACAAATGCAGTTGTATACTAACTACATTAAGCTTAAATAAACATAAATTCAATAAAAATTACCTCAATTTGCCCCAAAATAAACGCCTAAATTGTGCGAAAATAGAGGACTATTGAGTAATTTTCTTGGCAAATGATGATGTTAGCAAGAATACAGTGAAGTGCGCTGTAATTTGGTAAATTTGAAGGATTTGGGGTTGTAAATTTGAGGTTGGTGAGATGAATCAATGCTTTGAGGAAGAACGAAGCAACGAGTGGAGTGAAAGATCACACATTTTATCATTATCAATTATTTGACCTGCTTTAATGGTTGTTGAGAGAGAATCCTAAAACACGGCTTCGTATAGCTCAGGTGGTCGAAATCTCTGGAATGTTGAGAAGTATGATCCAAACCAGGGAAGTTCTCTCTACCTCTCGACTTGAAAAGATTCCAGCAAAGAGCCTGAAAGTCGCCAGTTAGAGGCTCGAATCGTGTTGGAAAGGGGAGATCGGACTAGCTATTAGTTTCTAATGACGTCAAAGTGCAGAACATAAGACAAAGTGTCAAATTCTACCAAGGACGTGATCAACGTGTAGATCCTCACAATGAAGCAAGATGAGGGCCATAGTGAATTTTAAGGTCTCACAGCACGCTTTGCAATACATAACATAACCATGACTTC
>SNQN01003929.1:32885-48156 GCA_008642245.1 Bassia scoparia | reverse complement strand
GAGTCGTCTCATTTTCTTAATTCTTCCTTCTAATTCATTCACTTCAAGATTGGTTCTGAACGCTGCGTAACATCATCTTCAACCAACCTCTATCGTACATAACTTTCGGCGCGACCACTAAAGAATTTCCTACACACTAAACARCTGCTTATATACGCTTACTAAAAGGCTAAAATTCATTCAGGCCAGTAAGAAAGAGAGATGTACTTAGGGCAAAATGCAAGCAAATTGTGTACGCTAACAGAAGACRAGAAATGTTCAAAATTACTACCACAAGAAAGATCAACGTAAAGAAAGACGAAAGGCAGCATGCAAGCAATGGCTCTTGTGCACTTACGTCACTTGGCTCGCCCCCTTATGTTATGGAAGAATTGAGCTTATTGTTGGGCTGGTTATTCAGAGCCAACAATTGGTTGCCGGATTTCGTCCCACAACTAGAAGAAGATCACTTTGGGGATCACCACGGCGTGACTGAATGTAGAGTAGTCTGCATTTACAGCCTTTGATCAGTAGATTATTTAGAACTTAGGAAGACGGTTAAGGTAGCTTACTTCCAAGCCACTGCACTAGATGCGCATGTAGTTTACATAGTTGGCCCAGAATTCTTTTTCGTTCTCCACTAGGCGAATAGCCAACTCATCGTAAAGAAAGCTCATAAGGTCAAAACTAAGGGAGTACTTACTAATAGCAAAAGGCTAACATAACTCCACYTTTGTTAATAGAAGAGTAGCAAACATTTGATAACTTTGTGCTATAAGATGAAAGGTTAGTAATGAAAAGCAATGTACGAAGAAAGCGCAACTCTATTAACCCTTTATATGATATGGAAAATTCTAGAATAAGAAGAATCCTCCTCCCTTTGGTCCATTAGCTTTCCAATAAGTCTTGGACAAAAGATTTATCATCGTGCTCGCTTCTAGTAGCTATTAGGTCTTCCCGGATTTGATAAGGCTTCRATAAAGAAGTGAATCAATCCATAATACTATGGATAGATAGTTTTAGCCAATATCAGTCCAATCAAATCTGATCGTAGCTTCGAGTTCAAGTGCTGTACCGCGGTCAAACCGAAAAGGAGGGGGACATCGAACCTCCTGCCAAGAGGCAAAGGTTTCTTGCTAACTCTCAACCACTTGTTGTCACTTTTTGGTAGTAGTCGCGACCAACAGCCATCAGCTGTCGGCTCGTTGGTAAGGCGGGAGCTTCAAGCCCGATTTCAGGTAGCACACCCCCATGCAAGCACCCCCGACGAAGGGGGACGGGGAAAGCTACAGGCCAAACCCTTCGACCCTTCTTTCTAAATGGGGCGCCCTGGGCACTTTCTCTTTTCATTTCGTCGTTGCTCATTCCCGTTAGGCCGAAGTGTTTGGCCTTTTATTCTCCGCGCCCGCTCACGCTTCGCTGACCTATCGCGTGGTAAAGAGAAGAAAGTACGAAAGAATAGTAACGGAGCACACCGCAAAAAGATTCTAAATAGGGGAAGTCCCCTTGAATTCGAGAAGAAGAAAATGAAGAATGGGAACGAAACGAAATAAGGCGTTTCTAGCTCTAGTTTCGGATGAGCTTTTCCCAATTATGTCTGGTAATAAAATAGGGCAACTTGCTCTGACCAAGACTCCACTTTTGACTCCGTCCATAGAGCGTATGAATTTCCTGGAATGTAGATAAACCAAAAGAAGGAATGAAGGGATAAGAATAGGAATTAAAGTACCATTGGAAAAAGGGCACCTGTGGAACATCTCTACTGACGAACCATTTCAATAGTACGGGTGCTGCCGTGCCACAAGGCACGACCACGGAAGTAATGAAAAAGAAAAAGTTATTTAGTTGGACCATCTGCTCTATTCGTTCGAGTTTCGCTTCTCGAGAGAAGATGAAAGACTAAAAAAGAAAGTGTTCGCAAGGCATACCGAAAGGATACCATTAAGCCGACCATTAATGACTAGTTTGAACACGAGGAGGGTCTGATCCCTTATTTGATCAGACCGCTCTTAGAAAGAGAAAACAAAAGCAAACTCTCCTAGTTACCAGCTCCAACTACTTCTTCGTAAGTGAGGTGAGGTACTTTTTTTTCGGTTTAAATAGGGGATCGCCCTTTTTGATTGAAGTAGCCACGACTTTGGTCGTAGTCAGTTTAAACACATAAACTTAGTCCACTTGCAGCCATGTTGATAAAATTGAATGACTTTACCAGTAACTCGCCCCCGTAAGATCATCTTACCCTGTGGTCGACATTCATTCTTCTTAGTCGTAGGTGCTCGTTCTATTTTGGGCCGAGTCTCCCGAGGTACATATGGCCGGCCTTCGGGTGTCTCGATGATACAAAGAAAAAAAAGACGAATTCCAATCACATCCCCTATCACTTAAAGCCAATCCTTACCAAAGGAGGAAATGAAATCGAACAGCCTGGCTGCCTTCTTTTTTTCTTATTTCTCCTCGACAATCAAGCTGCACTTCTTCTAACAAGTGGCTGAGAGTTAGCAAGCAACCTTTGCCTCTTGGCAGGAGGTTCGCTTCCCCTCCTTTCCGGTCCGGCACCTGAACTCGAAGCTACGATCAGATCCGATTGGACCGATATTGGCTAAAACTCTCTATCCATAGCATTTCGGACTGATTCACTTCTTTATCGAAGCCTTATCCGATCCGGGAACTACTAGCTACTAGAAGCGGGCACGGTGAGAAAGCTTTGGTCCAAGACTTATTGGAAAGGTAATGGACCAAAGGGAGGAGGATGCTTTTTAGATACGAAGAATTATAGGAGGATTCTTCTTATTCCAGATTTTTCCATATCATATAAAGGGCTAATAGAGTTGCGCTTTCTTAGTACATTGCCTTTCATTACCAACCTGTCGTCTTACAGCACGAAGTTACCAGATGTTCGCTACTCTTCTATTACGAAAGGCGGGAGATGTTAGCCTTTCGCTATTAGTAAGTACTCCCTTAGTTTTGACCTAATGAGCTTTCTTTACGTTGAGTTAACCCGGCGGTTCGCCTAGTGGAGAACGAAGAAGAATTCTGGGCCGACTACGTAGACTACATGCGCATCTAGTGCAGTGGCTTGGAAGTAAGCTACCTTGACCATCTTCCGAAGTTCTAAATAATCGACTGATACAAGGCTGTAAGAGCGGACTGCTCTACATTCAGTCACGCCGTAGTGATCCCCGAAGTGATCTTCTTCTAGTTGCGGGACGAAATCCGGCAGCCAATTGTTGGCTCTGAATAACCAGCCAGCAAGAACTCAATTCTTCCATAACATAAGGGGCGAGGTTGCGCGCGAGCCAAGTGACGTAAATGCACAAGAGTACTTCGCGCTACAACCATCTCTTTCTTATAGTTCTACGGGCCGATGCCTGCTGCTTCATCTGAGAGAAAAGAATCATAGATATGCCGGTCATTAGAAGGAAGAACCGCCATAAAAAGATTCCTCGTGTATCATCTGTAGCAAAACTATGAACGGGAGCTAGCAATCCGGACCGTATTGAAAAGGTTCCTAAGACACAGCATAAAAAAGTCACAATATTAAGAAGCAAAGTCCAAGAATGAAGAAGGGGTAAAATGACTGAATGAATACAAGCTGTGGCTAATACCCGAGGCATAAAAGAAGCATTTTCTACGGGATCCCGAAACCACCAGCCACCCCGACCTAATTCATGATGAGCCCACCAACTTCCTGGCAAGATGCCTACGGTTAAAAAGCACCGACATGTCAAGATCCAAATTCGAATTGGTTCTGGTCCTGGTCAGAGACCACTGTGTTCGCGCCGGCGGTCCAACAAAGAGGCAAAGTAGTGGTCTTTTTCTTTCCATTACGAAAGAAACGCTTCGCCCGCTCCCTCCCCGTGTCCACTAGCGCTCTTGCCCAGCGAAGAGAAGGCGAAAAAGCGCTGCCGAAGCAGCATGAGCAGGCTTTTTTGCTACGCAACAATAGAACAGATAGCATTTGGCGCCCACATGTTTGAATTGAAGGGTAAAGAGCTCGCTTGTTATACGGGATCCGACGCATCCAGCAGAGCAAAGCAGCGTTCCATTCTTTTCGGCGACATCCTTCCGCATTGGCGGCGAGTGGAGTGCCACAATCCCATTCATCATTTTTGATCTACATAAGCCAAAGCCCATAGCACTGGCGACGTCTCCGGCATAAATGCAAGGAGGTGTATAGCTGATATAGGATCTTGTGGAACAGGATTTGATTCTGCAAGCGGTTCGGTACGAACGAAGAAATTTCGAACAAAAGGATCGGAACTCGCTGATAGGAAAGGAAAGAAAAAGAAAGCAATGCCAAAGAGCTCCGTCAATCCGCTGTTCATCGATAGACGAAGCTCTCTTTTATCATCTCGTGCCAGATGCAACAAAGGAGGAGTCCTTTTTCCTTCTCGCGAACCACGAGAGCGCCTAGCGCTAGAAGAGCAAAGCTTTTTTTCCTTTCAGGGGAAAGCGGCGCGTAAAAAAGAGCTGGCCCGTCAAAAGTCCGGTTCCTTCGCGAACAAAGTTCAGAATCAACAAGAGTTCGTAGAACGAAGAGAGTGTACAACTGGGTTCGTGAAGAACTCTACTTTTTTTTTCGTAACGAGGAAGAGAAGAATGGAGTTCTTCACGAAGTTTAAGACAAAGGAAAAAAGAAGACTTTCTCTATGGCCTCCTCGTTTTGAGACATTATGGCTTTGGGATCGACCCGGTAACAAAGAAGGAATCCATAAAAACTCGGATCCGACACCATAATAAAATACTACCTTCATGATTAGACCATGTCCCTGAGATTTGATAGAAGAAAGGTGATTAGCGGTTAATACGTTGTAATTGGATAAGTTATTAGGAATATGACAGAACAAAAGACCAAGGAAAGAAAGAAGAATACACCAAAATGCAGGTGCTGCACCAAACGCCGGTGGTTGTTTCTTGTTGTAAGTGAATGCAATGAAAAGACCCAGAAATAACGAATAATGAAACAATTCATATATTGACATTTCGTGTTCATTTCAAATTTCTGCTTTGTTATTCCCATCATCTGGTAACCACAGGATGATCCACAATAAAGGTGGCAGGATTCGAACCTATGGCCGGCCCACCCTGGCCTGCTGGGTTGGTGGCCGGGTTAGCACCCCTCGCCGCCTAAGTTCTCAAAAGAATTTCATTTCTCTCCTACCAGCTTTCCAAATGAATGAATGGATTTGAAAAGAAGGTCTTGGCTGGGCTGGCTCTTTATTAGAGCTTGCCTACGTACCCTTTCGGGATCAAGCCAAACGTAGTTCTTTTAAAGTGGAATTGGCCGGATTTTCCCTGTCCCACTCCGCAACGTCTCGTTGCAAATCGAGGGTAGCTCCGGCCCAATTCCACTTTGTGTAGTCGTACCACCGAGCGAAGGTTCGAAGAGCTATCGCTCAGCTGCTTCGCGTATTACGAAAGCCGTTGCGCGTTAGTCACTAAAGCCGTTTTCTTGGTCGGTTCAGGTAGGCCCAATGACTTATCCAACTTTCAGAATATGATAGAACGTTATCAGAAGCAGAAGAACGCCATAAGAATGGAATAGGTACTCCTCTTTTACAACATTAGCTGCATCAAAAGAAAGAAGGAACGCCCCTTTAGATAAGAGAAGAAGGAAGAAAGAAAAGCTGTCTAAAACGCTGATTCTGAAAGTAGCTAAAGAGATAGAATAAGAAGTTAGCTTCCTCGGAGTCAGGTAATAGAGTCAGGTCATTTATCTTTGATTTAGGCTAGAAGCAAACACCTATCCTCCTTTAAGGATTGCTTACCTTATGGGAGGGATAGGGAAAAGCAGGAGAGTGAGGGTTAGATGACTTAGGAACGATCCCTGATGTGGAATAATGAGTAGGGCGTAGGCATTAAGGAAGAAAGAAGCGAGCTATTCTTGGATAAGCGGGTTGGTTTAACATAAATTATCTACGCTAATTAGGTGAGGATAAGTAGTTCTCTATGCTCACCCTTATGCAAGTCGTTTACCGGATAAATGGATAAGCCGAGCTCTCTGGATAGATACCGGAGGGAAAGACTACCTTAGACTCTTTCTTTTTAGATAGGATTGAAAGAAAGCCTATTAGCTTCATTAGCTACAATAACTACAAGAAACTTCATTAGCTGCCTTAGCTTCAATAGCTGCAAGAACTGCATAAACTACATTAACAACAACATAAGGAACCCTTACTCTATTACCAGAATAAGAATCCAATCTTTCTTCTTAGCTCTGTTGAAGGGAGAAGGACTAGCGAGAAACAGAAAGATTTATTGACTAGACCTTCCTTATATTATAAGAAGAATTTCTAAGGTAATGAAATAGAATAGATAAGATAAGGGCGTAGAGCTGAGTCGATAGACGCAGGTAATCCGGAATGTTCACCTTTGTGTAAGGTAATTCAATCTCTTGTTAGAGCTCTCTCTTCTTATGCTTATGCCTTTTTCTGGCTATCAACCCACTAGTCCTGACTTTTTCTTGCCGTAGCAGTCCTGCTAACGGTAGTCCTGCCCCTCATCTTGCTGTGAAAGTTTCCTGCCAGGGAGAAAGCTTTTTTCTTTTCATATGATCAAGTTAGTTCAATCAACTTATTTTAGGCAGCTCCAATTTCCTTGCGAGACACAATGTCTAATAGAGTGCTTGAACGATAATAAGAACCTTTCTCTCTTACGAGATTTCCCCAGTAGGTAAGACTCTCTTTTCCAGAGTTGGGATGGAGTGATCCCTAGGGAGTCAAAGCTTCCATGGATATAGGAGGTTTTTGACATACCTATCCATTCCTCTGCTTTCTTTTCCGCCTTTTGAAGGTATGAGTACGTTACAGCCCTCTAGTGCTGGCTCTGCAGACAACGTAGCTGGGGAAAGGATTGCTATGGCGACTGAAGGTCAAGCTAGGGTTTCTCCACTTTCAGGGGCAGGACATTCTAGAGCCCCAAGTGTGAGTCATCAAGAGCCTACAGTGTCAAGCCGAGCGGAAATGCCAGCGGCGTCGATTGCTTTGGTACGACGTCAGCAAACAAGAATGGCCAATTTATCACTGAGTGCTTCATGGAGTCAATTGGAGAGATGTCTTCGGGGAGATGTGGAAATTGGAATTCTTTCTGGATTCGGTACTGGATGCTGCTCACAAAGCGGAATTTGAGACAACAGCTTTTGCCCAGGCCGTTTGTATCATATTCGATTCGAGACGTTTTCCTCCTGCCTTCCTTCGTGGGCTGGCTACCCCAACACCTGTCCACCCCTGCGGTCCTTTGCCCACACATCCCTGCTTTTCCACCCCCCGCGCAGCGATTCACTCCGCGGAGGTCCCCTACCACTAATGGCCCAATAAGGGATTTAGTAACCTGGGTGGGAGAAGTAAAGGTTTACCAATATTAATTAAAGTAGATCCGCGGCATTGGCCGAAGTGGCATGCATACTCGCAGTCCTATCCTAGATCGTTTGTCCGAAAGCCCGTGGAATTCCTTACCCTAAAGGGTAAGATATGTTCTATCCTTTCCATTTGCGCAAGTTCATCATTCAAGTCTTGAAGCAAACTTTGTCAAAATCTAATCGAGGGCTCGTTCCGGTAAAAGGTATACAGTACAATCCCCGCCTGCCTTCGTCCACTCAGTAAGAGTGTTCTCAAATCCCAAGTCAAGTGTGACTCATCAAATACCACTGCACAGGAAAAGCTACTAGTAGATAGCTAGTAGTAGATCCTATTCCTTTCCTCAATGAGTGTATCATTGGAGGGTAACAATGCCTTGTTTAAAGACCGAAGGACTAGAACAATAGAGCAGTTACTCATAGTAGTAGCCACTGCTTGTTTGAGCTGACTTGCTTTTCTTGTTCCGCAGTCCTACAATCAGAAAAGGATAGGAGGGCCTGCTTCGAGAATTCAGATACCTCACCCGCAGCCCTGTGGAGACTTCTTCCTTTTAAGTTAGTTTATTCCTCAGTGGGTCGGGCACATAGCAACAAGGGCGATGTCTTCTCCTCTACCTGTGTTACTGTATGGGAAGGGGAGCCCACCCACCTTCAACCCTGGATGGGGGACGCCCCTTTACCCCAGTATTGGTCGCTCGGCTATGGGACAGATGCCTTGCTCCCTTGTTTCCTCTGTTTTCCTTTTTCATAGGTTCAAGCCCTATCACTACTAATAGAATCTCTTCCTCAACTGCAAAACTGTCACAGTAAAGGTAAGAAGAGGGTCTGATTCAAATTCAAGCAGGAATGATAGACCTACTAACACTATACTACTAATGGTATTGATCTATTGAAACCAATGAGTACCACCAGTAGAGTATTGTGATTCATAAGACTACTTGGTTTGACTACCTTTAGTCTCTACTCTTTTTCTTGCTTTGGTACGGTCATCGCCCCGTTACACTGATTACTCATCTTTTTTTTAAGCTGGGTTAAGGCAAACCCAAACCAGACAATGAGGCCAGCCGAAGCACGAAAGGCATTTGTCCTCATGCCTCAGCCGACCAAGAATATAAAAGAAAGAAAATGATTACCGCCCGCGTCTAGACGTCTTCCAATCCATGCTCTCGTGGGCCTGCCTAACTTCCCGCTTCCCTTTCCACTGGCACTACTCCCGTTCTTCATATCCTTACTTACCATGGCCAGCTGCAATGATGCCCTCCCTTCAAATGTGGCCGCCTTGATCTAAATGGCTTAGTAACACCTTAATATCTGAAAGAAAAGGCTCTGCCTTCCACCCAGCGTGGTTCCCGCGATGAGGTCAATGACCGTCTTTGCATCGCCCTCAATCAAGAACTTCCTAATGCCGGCAAGCTACAGCGATGCCATTCTTGCGCTTAGAATCTCCGCCCTCGTGTTACAACCCACGCCTCTGGCAAAACCTGCCATAAACCTCCCTTCATGATCTCTTAGGACTCCTCCCAAACCCGCCTGGCCATGGAGATGGAGGATAGGTAAGGATTGAGGTAGGAGGGATTGGTTCCGAAGTGGAAGATAGATGGATAGATAGACTCCGGCAGAACTAACACACTAGTATGGATGGGCCGAGAAGCGGATAGGATAGTGGAGATGGATGATGTAGAAGTGGGAAGCAGGAAGAACTGAACTATTCTTCCCTCTAGTTGGCTCTTAGGCCAGATAAGCGTGATCGACGACGGCCCCTTTCCTATGCACCGATAGAGATGTTGATTCTGCTCGAAACCTAGAGAACACGACGACCGGCTCTGATACCATGAAAACAATATAGATTGTAGAGAGAAGAGATGATTCATTACTCCATCCCACATATTTATATGATGGGGATGTGACATAGCATAGCAAACAACAATTCGATAAAAATGATGTAACTGTAACCTAAAGCCCAACCTTTTCGTGCAAAGCACGGGGATCCTTAGCTGACAAGACGAATGCTTGAATGAGTTAATTGTATCCCGATCACCCCGAGCTAAGTAAGGTTAAGGAACGACGTCAGGAGTTTCGTAATCACATTCATCCAACGTTAGTTACTCTAGCTTACCCGAGCCACACATGAGATTGCCCTAAGTAATGCTCCCCCAACATCTGTATAAAGAGATAGGGCTACCGGAAAATTTGTAAAAATAGCGGAACCTAACTGATAGCAAGCTTATGCGCAACTGATAGCTGTAGGTCTTGATCGAACTATAGCTAGCTGAAACAGCGGTGGTGGTTTCGGACGGTGGAACGAACAACACATGCATGCGCTTCATTCGTTCATTCATCGATCAGAAAACACATGCTTCGTTTTCCGGTTCGACAGAGAAGGTAATGAATATTGAATTCCATAAATAAATATTAGAATGGTTTGGTGACCTTGCTTTCTGCTATGCCTGAGATGGTATCCTTAGTTTGGGCGGTATGCTTTTTCTTCTCATTTCATTTCCCGAGATGAATCCATTCCCCGAGGAAGGCAAGGGACACTCCCTAATGATCTATCTCGCTTGGCTATATCTTTGCTATTCCTTTCATATCATAGTGAAAGATTGAGTGAAAGCCCATGCATGACCAATATCAATGGGTTGGGATCTCTTCTTGGAAGAGACGAAGCGGAGATCTTTCTATTCATGAAAGAATGATAAATCTTAGAATTCGGAGTGACTCACAGGGGAAAATCCAGATTGTTCCAAACAGGTTCTCAAGCAAGACAAGCCCAGGTAGTGGACTTAACTAACATCACTGCCAGACTCAATCCATAGAATAAGTTTCGTCTCCAAGAAAGTCTTCCTGCCCTTACCCGCCTGTTAACTAAAACAAATCTTTAGTAATGAGTTCTCTGTTTCTACTACAGGAGATCGGGAATAGTTTCCGAGACAGATCCTGCCTAAGAAATAGGACCGTGCTTTGCTGATATTTTTTGCTCTAAGAATTGAGTTCTTCATCATTGGAGGAGAAGCCGCTCTCCACCGGAGTGATCATTATAGGCCTTAACCGAAGGCATATTAGAGAATTCAAGCAAGACTTGAACTTCGGAAAATCTTTTTCAAGCATTGGGAAGCACAGAAGGAGAATTCGATAAAGTATAAGGGAAGCAGAAAAGGAAGAGATATCCAATTTGATATCTTCGGATATATTGAGGATGCTGCAGCAGGTTGGTTTCACCTCGTCATGGTGTGAGTGGATCAGGGCTTGTGTATCCACAATTTCATACTCAATCTTATCTACTTGCCCTCCTAGGTGACTTTCAGGGGACTAGAGAGACTAGACAAAGGATCCTCTTTCTCCATACCGATGAATCTGGATGGCGGACTCCCTGAGTGACTCATCCTTGTTTCAAAACCACCACCCAGTCAACAAGGCATACTTGCTTACTGCGATCTCTAGCACAGTCTCATTCGTACCGACCCTCTACGGACGGGGTCAAGAGTGCCTTGCCTTGCTGTCGCGTATCCAACCACCCTATCGGTATCACTACGCGACTCATTTCTGACCCCCTTCTTGGTTTTCGATATCCTATATGGAACTACCAGTCAGAGCTCCGAAATGACTTTCCCTCATAAACCTTAACTTCATCCTCATCGTACGTTAGCTAGCCTACTTGTCTTTTGACTCGGAAAAGGAAGTGAAATCCCTTTTATACTATATGGATGGAATAACTAGGCCAACTACTTGACTTGGCCATTCTTCGGATCAAACACCCTTCTCTGCCGAAGTGACGTGCCAACTACGGGAACTGGTTCACCTCACTCTGCTCGCCACCATGGAGTTATGAATGAAGCTCTTTCCCGCACAGGCAATAGCACTACTTTGTCCCCAGCTTCTCAATGCCAACAAGAATAGGTAACTTGCCTAGCTGAGAAAACCACTGTCTCAGTAGCTTCCTCTGGAACAGCAGCGGAGAAAACAAATAATCAACAAAGATGTGAGAGCTTGATAGACCTAAGGGTCTCGTCACAATAATGAGATTGATTTTAAAGCAAGAGTAGTGGTGAATCGACAAAGTGTGAAAGATGATATGATGGTTTATTTTATTCGTTGTGTGTGTACATTTGGTAGTATGTTAATTGCCTATTGTGTAAAGTCAACTTCTACTTTTATTAGTTGTGGTAATTTGGTTCTCATTGGTATTGTTATTTTATGTCTAATTCTCATGTTCGTCACCACTCTTATAGGTTATCTCTTAAATATGGTAAACATGTAGTTGTTCTCATTTATTTTCTTCTATTCTTTCTATGTTTACTTATATGCATTTAATAAGGGTCTCCTTTTCATTAACATTATATTATGGTCTTCGCGGGGTTGGGTGTTCTAGGCACCCGCATCATCTTCCTTCCCCTGGCGAAGATTATTCATCAATGATGGCAGATAACCCCGATCTTCAGTCTATCTTTGCCGAAGGGGGGGTGCAGCCCAAGCCCCCGTGGGTGCTCCGGCGGCGAAGCCGGGCCCTCCACTCAGATCACGACGAAACAGCTACCATTAGTAAGAATATTCAACGGAGACCTATGTAAGAAGACGCATCCTTGGGCTAGAGAGGGTCAATAGCCAATTTCTTCCTCAAGATGAAGAGGGAATATTGGCGGAGTCCAAAGAGTGCTCAATGGTGCAGCAAATCAAAAAGAATATGATACTCTACTCTTGTCCGAGAAGAACGATATCTTAGTACGCACTAAAAAAGAAGAAATTACGTTTATTACGTGCAATAATCAATCACAACCATTCCGACGTCAATCTGGAGATGCGTTGTGGTATTATATGATGAATGGGATCGTACTTATTCAGTCCCCTGATCAGGGTAAAAAGTCACGCATCGAGGAGGAACTTGAGCATGTGAATACATGTTTAATGACTTGCAGGTAATGTCAAGCATCGGTATATTATAATCTAATCTTAGGGCACGAATAGGATTGGTTGCGCTCACGTAACGCGCTGCCGTTTTCTTGCTCCGATAACGCTTTAATTTTTTAACACTTTCTTGTTCCTATTAACAAAACTTCCTCTTTCATTACTTCATCCTTTCCATATCCTTCTCCCTTGTTCTCAGTTACTCATCAAATGGCACTCAGTTTATATCTTTAAGTTCGATCATTGACAAGGTTCAAAGAAAGGATGGGCAATTGATAAAGAATCGATTCCAAACCACAATGCTAGCAGATGGTGTCCTCTGCTTTTCTTTAAAGAAAGACTTCCGTTAAGAAGAATTCACCATTTGCATTCGATCGATAAGCCCAGCTTCAGATTGTTAGCCAGATGACAAGAGGTGATTACTGGCCTTCCAGCTCTTGGGGCATGAAGGAAGATGTGCTGCATTATAAGAGCATCCGAGGTGGGAAACAAAGATAGGCCGATAGGTGAATCGGAGGGAAGAGAGATAACGTACAGGAATAAAAAGTATATTCCCCAACATGAAAAAAATTTATAAAACTAAACATATAGGTGAATTCGATTTCGATAACATCACGCGGATAGAAGGGACATAAGAAAAGAGGAAGTGAGACAGGGCTTAATAAAAAACATCTCGTCTATTGCCCTTATAGTTGCAGAGATAATCCCCGGTATCTTTTCTTTTGGCCCTGCAAATAAGCTTTCACTTAACAGAGTGGCTAGGGATTTTGTTGAAGTAGCGCCTCCTTCCTTTCGCATTTGTTTTTTTTTGACAAGAAAATAATTTACTTAACTTAATCATTAATATGAGAAATATCATACAAAACATACTCCTTTATAGTGGAAGGACATCCTCCATCCATACTATCACTTCCTTATAAGAGCTACTTAATCTAGCCAAATTGTGAGCTACTTTATTTCATCTCTTTTAATATGAGCATATGAGATACTCGTGCACTTTCTAGCCATATGAGTGATGTCCCTAATTAAACTCCCAAATTCAGATTGATCATGAATCCCCTTGCTCAAAGCCGTTGCCAACAGTAAGTTATCTACTTCAAGAATGACGTTTCGAAGCCCATATTCCCATCACCAAACATAGCTATGTCCGAATTGATTTTATATTGTCCTTCGATTGGAGCTCGCCACACTACTTGATTCAAAGTTTGCACCTTCTTATCTGACTTGTCCACACCCAATCCTTCCAACTCGCTAGCACATCTAGTAGATCGATCAAGGACCTCCCTTATTGGATCTTCTTTCTCTCAAACAACCACTTGTTGCGTCTCAGCCAAACTCCCCACAGTAATCCCCAAAACAGAGTCCACCACCAATCCTCCTTATATGCAACCAGTAGAACATTAAACCAGTCCCAAAATTCCATACCTGCTCCCTTATCACAATCCAATCGAAGAGGAGACACTTTCCATATCCTAGCAGCTTCCTCACATAAGAATAAACAATGCATGATTGATTCCTCACTATTCCCACACATCGGACAATAAACATCAAGCTTCATGCCTCTTTGTCGCAATTGGATCTTTACTGGAATGGCCTCATGTAGCACTCTCACCCAAACTGCTGGACTTTTGGTGGGACCTTTGCCTTCAAACACGCTGCCATACTTCACTGTTACGAGAAGAAGAGGTAGCCTCTGAGCTATGCAAGTCCGTTAGTTCCAGAAAGTAAGCACTTTTGACTGTGAACAGACCATTCTTTGTGTGATGCCAAGTCCAAAAATCCTCCTCTCATATAAGGTCAGTGGAATTTTTAATATAGCACTGCGTTCTCGAGAGTTAAACAGCAAATTAAGCTCTTCTTCCTTCCACTTTCCTTCTTCAATTAACTCGCATACATGTGTTGGGACTCTTCCATATTGTCCTGCTGCCTTAAAACCTTGAAACTCGGCAATGTTCCTATCCATGGGTCCAACCAAATGTTGGTAGATTTTCCATTGCATAGCATTTCCTTGCTCCCCTGGCCACCAAGTCCTTAGCATATGAATGGATCTCCATGTATAGCTAGCGTTGGGGCAGGCCTTTGCATTCCAGAAGTCGTTTTAGGGAATATTTTCCTTTCAATATTCGAACATCAAGCACTTATCATTCGTGAGAATTCTCCAAGCTTGCTTGCTAATAGGGCTCTATAAAAGCTCTCATATCTCTAAATCCTAGTCCTCCTTTTCTTGGAAACGAAAAAGCTTACTCATCCAACCATGACATTTTCCGCTCTTCATCTTTCTGACCCCAAAAGAAGTTGCGCATCATCTTTCTTTTCAATATCTTCTAGTATGCTCATTGGTAATTTGAAGCACTGCATGACATAAGTCGGAATCGCTTGCGCCACCGATTTAATAAGAATTTCTCTCCCCGCTTGAGACAGATATCTTTCTTTCCACCCTTTCAATTTCTTCCAAACTCGATCCTGAATCACTTGGAAAACTTTTTTCTTAGATCCACCTACATAAGTTGGTAATCAGATATTATTTCACGCTCTTCCAAACCTTCTTTAACAACCTCTTTATAGAATTAGGAGAGCTGACTCTTCTTTCTAACAGCTGCTTGTCTTTCGCACCCAAAACGGAAGATCTATCTATCTTGCTCGGGATGCTTACGTGCTTCCGCACCATCCTTACTTCTTGCTTTTCCGATAGCCTTTAGTATAGGAGCATCTCTAGTGGTCCCGCCTAACCAGAATTCCGACAGTGCTAAGCTGCTAAGCTAGTAGGATTTCCTCTTGGAAAGAAAAGACTAGATAAGCTATCCAATCAGTAGACAGGCTGGAACTCTACGAGGAAAGGACCATCCCGTAGAAAGCTTTCTCCTAGAATATAGAATGAAGAGAATCATTGAACGGAGGATAACAGCCGAGAAGATATGAGAGACTACGGTTCAAAGCTTCCGATAGGCGAAGAGGCTGACGAGCTGGAATAGAATGAATGGCAGCTTTGTTTGATTTCCTCCCTACCTAGAAAATGGCCTGCAGAGCAGCTCACACCTA
>SNQN01003929.1:17252-28725 GCA_008642245.1 Bassia scoparia | reverse complement strand
AGCTATATGAATGGAAAACTGAGCATTTTCTATCGGTGGATGAAGAATCGAACATCCAAATTTCTGGTTAAGATGTTCCGAAAAAAGATACTTTGAGAAACAACGAGCAGACTGAAGTGGCTATCCATACAAACTTTTACGGATCTATATGCTTCGATTGGAACTGGAAGTTCAAGAAGAGGCGTGGTATTGTAGGGCTTCGCCCCGCTTAGGAAGGGACGTTGACCTCAGCTTCAGTGTATGGAGTTGAACCATGGAATCGCATGTGAATGCGTTGGGGTGGTCATCGAATTGAGGGGATCGCACCGTGCCTATTAGGTTATTCAACGGACGCCCGAACATTGGTGCCAAATTAATGGCCCCACGTCCAATCAAGTAACCAGTCGTGGGTTCGGGGACATGGTACGAATCAGATCTGTAACCCAATTCGCCGCATGTAGCGGCCTCACTCGTCCTCATTGTAGTTCATAAATCATAACAATTGAATTCAAGAAGAGCTACTTTTGACTTTGAGAGTGCATGATTACTAGTGGGTTGCTATTCATAACAACCAGACTTCTACAATGATAAGGCGGTCACTTGATTGTTAGTCAATGTTAATAAGGTGCTTAGAAAACCGGTGTCCTGATTATCTGACTTTATGTGAACGATTAAATTCCGGTCTTGTTTAAGCAATATATACAAGTGTGTGATGATATAATACTAAAGACATGAAAAACAAGGTTAGTAGGCATGAATAATATGTATATGTGCTCCTTCCCTTGTCACTGCAAACAATCAAATTGTTAGAACAAAACTCAAAGGAATCGCTTTCGATTGAATTGCTAGTTGAGACAAACAAACGCGTTATATTGACAATAAGTATGAATATAATTATAATGCAATAAAACCAAGAAAACATGGAAACAATGAAAATAATAGAAAACCTACATATTTACATGAAACATTAAAGGTGAGTTTCTACATTGCTTTAATTGAATTAAAACTCAAATAATGGTTAGTCAAATTAAAAGTGACAAAAGATAAAAAAGAGTGAAAGAAGAGGTTTTTTGGTGAGTAATTCAGATTTCTACCATTATTTCGCTTGTTGATTCGAACAGAATTCGATGTTTGAATGAATACGAATGTGTTTTGAGTGTTTTGAGAGTGTGGATGTGCTCGTGACTTGTGAAGTGATGAAGTCGTGTCAAGTGAGGTTGAGAGAGTCGTTGAATTGTGCGTATGAGTCGTTCCGGACTGAGCAAGGCATGCAAGTTATTTATAGGCACGAGCAAAACGAGGCAGAAAACCTGCGTATATACGCTGAGATGAGCGTATATAGCAGGTGAGGAAGCGTATATACGTCTATCAGCGTATATACGCTTCTCTTTTCTATGAAATTTGGCAATTCGTATGCAAGCTTGGAGCGTATATGCTCAAATGGAGGCGTATATACGCTCATCATGAGCGTATATACGCTCCATTTAGCTGTATATACGCTCCAATGGTTTGTATATATTTTCCAAAAACCTGATATTTTTGATTTCTCCGATTTTATTCGTGATTTCCTTGATTCGACGCACCTAGACACCTTGCTCTCCAAGCAAGGAGTCTAGGAATGTTCTAAGGTCCACGTATTTCGGAGTATTTCTAATTATTCACGTATTTTCTGCGTATCTGCGTATTTAAACATTGCAAAATTCATAGAAATCATAGAAAAATCAAAAATAATTTAAAAATATTGGCGGATTCAGAAAATGTAGCACATGATGGAAACAAAAGCACGAGAATCGCAGTGTGACTTGTTGAAAACTTCGAAAACTTTGAGTTTTTATCGAAAAACCGAAAGAAATATGTTTGCCTTGTAAGTGACCTTTGCTCATAATTCCGAGTACGACCTCAAGTATTTCCAACTTTCGTGAGTTCAAAGCATTTTTCCGAGTCGAAACAAACGCGAACGCGGTATAATTTCATCACGGATTACTCATTTGGGGAGAACATTTTCAGGTTCTACAGAAGCCCGCCATTTGACTGGTCTGATAGAACGATAGTTTTGTTAAGACTGCAAGTCAAAGTATCGATTCGGGACGGAGGCAACTCAAGACGTTTCTGCGACCTGAGTTCCCTTTGTCGCCGGTACCTTTTTTGACAAAGGATTAGTTTTAAACTAAGTAGCGTCCCATGCGGTTTGATGTGCGCTTGTATGTGTCTGAGTCTTTGAGCGGTTTTCCGTTTTTATTCCTCCGTTCTGCTGATTGGTTATGAGGAGATGCAGGGGTCCATGCTTTCAAGAAATGAGCATGAATTGAAAATGATAGTCCTATATTCAGGATTAAGGTACACTTGGGTGAGACATACGGCGTTTTTATGTCTAGGAATTTGCAATGTCAATGTTGAACTTGTAAACTATGTGACTTGAATTGGAGAGTGGAAGGTCATTGTTTTGAAGGTCTTGATTTCGAAGAGGCCCTTGGTCTAGGTCTGGTTTAGACATAGTTTGAGAGAGCTGGTTTGAAAGGCTTTATAGGTCTGGTTTTATAGACTGACTTATGAGAGTCTCATTGAATTAGAAGGCTCTTGTTAGGTCCTGATTTTAGACATGGTTGAGAGAGAGTACGATTGAATGTAGCAGTCTTGTCTAGGTCTGGTTTAGACATGTTGAGAGAGTCTTGAATGAAAGGTCTTTGTCTAGGTCTGTTCAGACATGATTGGAGAGTATGAGGTCTTGTCTAGTGGTTGTCTAGACATGGTTGAAGAGTCTGAATGCTTGTCTAGGTCTGATTCTGAGACATGGTTGGAGAGTCTTGAAAGTTGGCTTGTCTAGGTCTGGTTCGACATAGTTGGGAGAGTCATGAAAGAGCCTTGTGGATAGGATTTCTGTTGGCTTCATTGGGAGGCTCGCGTAGTTTATTACATCAACTCCTAAAGGAGAAATTGCGTTGGAATTGAGAAAGTTAYGTAAATTTCATAATTGTATAAAGGGAGTCAAAGTAGTGACTGCAACGCATCAAGGTATTTTGCCCATATCTTTGCTATGTATACTAGTTCCAGTGATTATCCATTTGAATTATGGCTTKGTCTTAGAGATCCTACATAACCGCTGCTCAGAGTTAGCACAAATCAACTGTRGGGACTTGCCTAAACTGGAATTAGATCAATARAACAACATATGGCACTACCTCAAAGGCCTTACCATACCACTTAGCTCAAGCCAGTCTAAGTGAATGGATGAATACCGAGAATAAAGTCTCCACTTGGGCTTTTCCAGGGTGGGGTACTACACTATAACGTCGATTGTTGCTTTGGAATGGAGAACTAATCAATCGAGGAATCAGAATCCTACCTCTTACAAGTAGACCTCCGTCGATGACTATTCACTTTAAAGTAGGAGAAGTCGTAATAAGTTGGTGTACTTTTTCAAGAAAAATAAAAATAACCTATTGAATGCGAAGGGGGGAATGGGATATATTTCAATCAAAGCTATTCCTTTAGCTTGGCATTTAGCTACTAAGCTATGCGAGTCATCGACAAGGAGAGCAATAGAGTGCATTAGTGAAGGAAATATAGCATCAAAGGGCGCTTATCCTGCTAATCGTGGGTCTTGGTAAGTAGTTGACAGACTGAAGGCTTGGCACTTTACTTCAAGTTGGGGAAGGAAAGCAAAGCACAATAGTGACTCCTCGGGCATGAGCGGTAGGTAATGAAGCTTTTTTTTTATCAAGTTTGACATTTTATAAAGAATGCTATTGCCATTGCTACATTGAATCAGGCACACAGTCCATTTTTGACTCGTTAGGGGAGCGGTTTACTAAAAATGGAAAGTAACCCAACAAAAAAGAAGGCACGTCGATATCGGCAANTGGTCCATTAGCTTTCCAATAAGTCTTGGACAAAAGATTTATCATCGTGCTCGCTTCTAGTAGCTATTAGGTCTTCCCGGATTTGATAAGGCTTCGATAAAGAAGTGAATCAATCCATAATACTATGGATAGATAGTTTTAGCCAATATCAGTCCAATCAAATCTGATCGTAGCTTCGAGTTCAAGTGCTGTACCGCGGTCAAACCGAAAAGGAGGGGGACATCGAACCTCCTGCCAAGAGGCAAAGGTTGCTTGCTAACTCTCAGCCACTTGTTAGAAGGAAGTGCAGCTTGATTGTCGAGGAGAAAGAAGAAAAAAAGAAAGCAGCCARCGGGCTGTTCGATTTCATATCCTCCTTTGGTAAGGATTGGCTTTAAGTGATAGGGGATGTGATTGGAATTCATCTTCTTTTTCTTTGTATCATCGAGACTCCAAAAGGGCTGGCCATATGTACCTCGGGAGACTCATCTCATTCAAATAAAAATAGAATGAGCACCTACGACTAAGAAGAATAGAATGTCGACCATTGTGTAAGATGATCTTACGGGGGCGAGTGATTGGTAAAGTCATTCAATTTTATCCACATGGCTGCAAGTGGACTAAGTTTATGTGTTTAAACTGACTACGACCAAATTCGTGGCTACTTCAATCAAAAAAGGGAGATCCCCTATTTAAATCGAAAAAAAGTACCTTACCTCACTTACGAATTAGAGCTAGTAACTAGGAGAGTTTGCTTTTGTTTTCTCTTTCTAAGAGTGGTCTAATCAAATAAGGGATCAGACCCCTCCTTGTGTTCAAACTAGTCATTAATGGTCGGCTTAATTGGCATTCTTTCGGTATACGTTGCGAACACTTTCCTTTTCAGTCTTTCATCTTTTCTAGAGAAGCAAAACTCGAACGAATAGAGCAGATGTTCCAAATACATAACTTTTTCTTTTACATTAGTTCYGTGGTCTTGCCTTGTGGCACGGAAGCCCCCGTACTATTGAAATGGTTCGTYAGTAGAGATGTTCCCACAAGTGCCCCCTTTTCCAATGGTATTTTAATTCCTATTCTTATCCCTTTATTCCTTTTGGTTTATCTACATTCTAGGAAATTCATATGCTCTATGGATGGAGTCAAAAGTGGAGTCTTGGTCAGAGCAAGTTGCGCTTACTATTCCATTTTTAGTAAAGCTCCCTAGCGAGTCAAAATGGACTGTGTGCCTGATTCAATGAGCAATGGCAATAGCATTCTTTATAAATGTCAAACTTGATAAAAAAGCTTCCTTACCTACCCGAGGAGTCACTTTGTGCTTTGCTTTCCTTCCCACTTGAAGTGAAGTCCAAGCCTTCAGTCTGTCATACTTACCAAGACCCACAGTTAGCAGGATAAGCGCCCTTGATGCATATTCCTTCACTAATGCATCTCTATTGCTCTCCTTGTCGATGACGCATAGCTTAGTAGCTAAAGCCAAGCTAAGGAATAGCTTTGATTGAAAAATATCCCATTTCCCCCTTCGCATTCAATAGGTTATTTTTTTTTTTTGAAAAGTACACCAACTATTACGACTTCTCCACTTTAAAGTGAAAGTCATCGACGGAGGTCAACTGAAGAGGTAGGATTCTGATTTCGATTGATTAGTTCTCCATTCCAAAGCAACACGACGTTAAGTGTAGTACCCCACCCGGAAAGCCCAAAGGGAGACTTTATTCTCGGTATTCATCCATCACTTAGACTGGCTTGAGCTAAGTGGTATGGTAAGGCCTTTGAGGAGTGCCTATGTTGTTCTATTGATCCAATCCAGTTTAGGCAAGTCCCCACATTGATTCGTGCTAACTCGAGCAGCGGTTTATGTAGGATCTCTAAGACCAAGCCATAATTCAAATGGATAATCATGGAACTTAGTAAACATAGCAAAGATACGGGCAAAATCCTGGATGCGTTGCAGTCACTACTTGAACTCCTTTATACAATTATGAACTTACTTACTTTCTCAATTCCAACGCAATTTTCTCCTTTGGGTTGAGTAAAAACTACGCGAGCCTCCCAGAAGCCAACAGAAATCCTATCCGAATAAAAAAGAAAAAGGAGTTTCATTATGGTAGTATACCGTACGACCTGTCTTGAACATTCGTCTCCTCAAATAGTATAATCCGTATGGATTGATATATATACCACAGTCGTGCTTCGTTGTTTCGACTGCGAAAAGATGCTTTGAACTCACAAAGTTGGAATGATACGTGAGGTCGTACTTCAGGAATTATTGAGCAAAGGTCACTTACAAGGCAACATATATTTCTTTCGGCTTTTCTCATAACTCAAAGGTTTTCGAAGGTTTTCAACAAGTCAACTGGCGATTCTTCGTGGCTTTTTGTTTTCCCATCATGTGCGTCAATTTTTCCTGAATCCGCCAATATTTTTAATTATTTTTCTGATTTTTCTATGAATTTTGCAATGTTTAAAATACGCAGAATAACGCAGAAAAACGTGAAGATAATTAAGAAAAATGTCCGGAAATACGTGGACCTTTAGACATTCTAGGAACTCCTTGCTGGAGAGCAAGGGTGTCTAAGGTGCGTCGATCAAGGAAATCACGAATAAATGGAGGAAGATTCAAAAATTATCCGAGTTTTTTGGAAAATATATACACAACGCATTGAGCGTATATACGCTGAAATGGAGCGTATATACGCACTCCTGATGAGCGTATATACCTCCATTTGAGGTATATACGCTCAACGCTTGCCATACTCGAATTTGCCAAAATTTCCATAGAAAGAGAGCGTATATACGCTGGGATGAGCGTATATACAGCTCCTCCGCTGCGTATAATTACGCTCTTCCTGGAGCGTTATAACGCAGGGTTTTCTGGTCTATTGGGGTTTTTTTTTTGGGCCCCCTCGTGCCTATAAATATCTTGCTATGCCTTCTTCAGGTCGGGACACGGACTTCAATATCAGCAGCATTCACGACTCCTCCCTCACTTGACACGACTTTTCAAATACTACTTCACAAGATCACGAGAACACATCCATACAACTCTCAAAACACTCAAAACACATTCGTATCAATTCAATAGCATCGATTCGTTCAAAAAAAGATGAATCAACAAGGCGAAATAAGGGTATAAATCTGAGATTACTCACAAAAAACTCTCTTTCAACTCTTTTTTAATCTTTTGTCATTTTCAATTTGACTAACCATTATTGTTTGGTTTTTATTCAATTAAAAGCAATGGTAGAAACTCACCTCGCTTAAGGTTGTCAGTGTAAATATGTAGGTTTTTTCCTTATTATTTTTTCATTGTTTCATTGTTTTTCTTTGGTTTCATTATATTATTATTCATATTATTATTGTCAAGTACTAACGGTTTGTTTGTACTCAACTAGCACTTCAATCGAAAGGCGATTCATTTGAGTTTATGGGTTCTAACAATTTGAATTGTTTGCAGTGACAAGGTGAGGAGGACACATATACATATGTATTATGGCTTACTAACCTTTGTTTTTTCATGTCTCTTATGTATAATATAGTTCAATCACACTTGTATATATTGCTTAAACAAGAACGGAATTTATCGTTGTCACATTAAAGTCAGATAATATGGACGACCGTGGTTTTGCTAAGCACTTATTAACATTTGACTAACAATCAAGTGACCGCTATTCATTGAGTATAGTCCCTTTGGTTTGTTTTATAAATAGCAAACACCTAGTAATCAATGCACTCTCAATAGTCAAATCAAAGGCTCTTCTTTTGAATTCAATTGTTATGATTTTATTGAACTACAATGAGACCCAGAGTAGGGCCGCTACAATGCGGGCGAATTGTGGTTACAGAGTCTGACGTACGCAATGTCCCCGAACCACGATGGTTTACTATGAATGGACGTGGGGCCATGAATTTGGCATACCAATGTTTCGGGCGTCCGTGAAATAACCATATTTATGGCACGGTGGCGAGTCCCTCCAAGTTCGATGACACACCCAAACAGCATATCACTGCGGATTTCCATGGTTCCAACTCCATGACAACTGAGCTGAGGTTCAACGCCCTTTGCCTACTGCGGGGCGAAGCCCTACAAGTTTTTGGCGATTCACTTGGGGATAATTCCATGTGAGTGGACTCCAGACTTGAAATCTCGTATGTTTCCATATTCATAATCAATTGAATTTTGCTTGTGACCCTTTTCGATAGGGTCAATGTCCTAGGGCACATTGGTCTCAATATGGGCATTGTTCTATGCTCGAGAATCACCTAGGGGGGTTTATTCTTAGGTTGCGATGTGGTTATTGATCACATGCTAAGGTAAGTCCTATCCCGCCCTTGCCGCGTATGCCACGTGTTACTATGCGTGTATATAAGGGGTTATCCTCGGCATGAACATCACCATAATTCTTGGTGTGCGTGAAATTGGACCCAGCTCTACTCTTAGGCCATGGTACATCTATCAGTATCTTACCAAGCCGACTTATGTTCACTTGATCTGACCTGAAGTGAATAAATTGGTTTGTTGTTTCAATCAACAATGTGCTTGTTAACGTTGTGACTTCTCTTTGTTCATCAATTCTTAGCAGCACCCAACTAAAGTCCAGGTCCCTTAATCTTGGTTCTGGTTCAAGACTATTGGAAGTTTGTTGATTCCATTAGGCTCCAATCCATTCGATTCCAACTCCAAATTCGACATAAGTCTGACTTAGGTTCGTTCCAATCCAAGAGTCTTAAATCTGATTTAGATTCGACCTTTTGACCTTAAACCTAAATTAGGCTTCAATTCAATTCCAATTCAAATCAACCCTTAAATCTGATTAGGATTCACTTCAATTTCAATTCAATTCAATTTCAACGACCAAGAGCCTTGAATCTGAATTAGGTTCGCCTTCAACTCAATCTAAAGAACCTTAAAACTGAACTAGTTCGTTCATTAGACTCAACCCTAGGCATTCAATTTCACAGTGTCTCGTAGGTCTAAGAGGTCCTTATTCTGAAAATAGGCCCATCTTAGGTTGGAATCTTTCTCGAGTCCTAGCACTTAAAACAGCATTTTAGGTCTAGCCATCTCAAGTATTCGAGTTCAGTTCTTAAGTACCAAAACCTCAAAGACGAGTTGGTTTGTTCTTAAGAGTTTTCCAAATCTTTTTGTGTCTGGTTCTAAAGTGTATTTCTTGATTTCAGCAAGATAGGGCAAAGAATCGGCACTTGTGTCTCTGGCGGCCCAGAAGAGTAACAGAGCCAAAACCGACTGCGCTCACTGATCAACAAGACACTTCATTGGCAAACATTCGCAGCAAGCTACGCTATTTACTCAGAAGCTCGAGTGGTGAAATTCCGCCTTGATGCCCAAGAAAAGAGCATTGGGGAGCCTGAAAGAAAAGAGGACCCAAGAAAAACCTCCTTCGATGTCTGAAGGGGAGGAAGAAGACGATGCTGAGACATCCACTCCACTCCTCGAAGACTGAGAACGGGAAAAAGGGTGAGCAACTAGAAGGAGTTGGTCAAGGAATGTCTGAAAATTTCAGTTCAAGGGGCCTCGTGTGCGATTATGAGATTAAGGGCCAACTTCCAAGTTCCCAAGGAAGTTTGTCTCACTGATTTGCCCGCAAGTTCAAGGGAACTTGATTAGACCCGAGGACCACCTCCGCACTTTCAATATCTCAATGGTCTTAAGGGAATGACAAAGAGCTATTCATTCGTGTTCCTATTACTTTGGACACCCATCCATCCAGGTGGTTTAAGACTCTGAATCAAGCCAAGCTCGATGAATGGGAATAACATCAAACACGAGTTTTCCTATAAGCAGTAACACTGGTACATATTCACAGCTTCCCTATTGGTCTCTCGTGAACTATGAGGCCCACCAAGCAGGAGAGGAAAGATTTTTCTACTTCCTTAAATAGGTGGAGGGAGAAGGCCGCTAGTATGACCAATCGACCGAATGAGGAAGATCCAAGTCTCGCATGGTCCTTCAAGAACCTTAGCCAAGTATCGAGAAGCGCCTCAAGTTTCAACCCATTGATTCATTTACTGGGGCTCTACAAGGTTGCGCCTCGCCTAGTTGAGGAATGATGTTCAACGCCCAGAAGTCTAAAGGTAAACGGTGGGGGCTTTTAACAAGAAAGGGGCTCCTCCTTTTCCAACACTGACAATCAGCCACATCACAAATGAAACCTCTACCATCCCTGGCTCTTTCACAACAAGGCCTCGGGACCACAAAGGGACATTTCTTCCAATTGGTATGACTTTATGAAAGCAGGCCTTTGCATAGACACTGCAAAAGGTGCACTTGCTCCTGAATTGAGACCCACCCAGACCCTTCAGAATGATCATAGAATCTAGGATTGGAATCCCAAATGGCCTAATCTGCAAATTCCACCAAGTGAAAGGGGTCCACAACCACTGAGAACTCATCATTTTCTGAAGCACAGATTCAAGACATGGTTGAAGATGGGTCGCCTTCCCCAGTTCCTCACAAGCGGCGAAGGATAGAGATCGAACATCCAAACCAACCCACTTTGCTAAACCATGAGTCGCGCCCAAGGCGTGGTTAATGTCCATGCGGCCTTCTTAAGATAAGTCCATGAGTCCCTAGTCTAGCACTATGTTCTTTTCAATCGTTGGTCTTTTGAGTCTATGTAGTCTTTCAAAATTCAAGCCATGGTAATTTGTCTAATTTTTTTTCGATCATAAAATGGAATTCATTTTTGGCAATATTAATTTTCTATTCTATGCAAGTCTCAGACAACTCATTGGCCAAATTGGTTTAATCTAATGCTTGCTTCAATTTATTAATTTGAAATGCCCCAGAGAGGCCTCTTGTCACAGCTCCACAAGAATGACCCTCCCTTCATATCCTTTGTCACAATCAAATCAAAATCCCTGCAACTTGAAGCCACGACACTATCATTGTAGCTATCTTTCTTTCATCACCACACAATCTAACCTAACCCTTTAGACCAAACGTGCGAAGGAAAAGACACGTGCAAAAAAAGAAAAGAACAAAAGAAAAAAGCAAAAGCAAAAATCAAAGTTCAATACAAGTTTTCACAAATGCAATCAATCATATGCAAATCCAAAGTTCAAGCCCAAATCAAACAAAAGCTAAAAGTCTAAAAAGGCACACTGCGACACTCGTGGTCACTTCATAAAATACAATCCTTTTTTATTAACCCTCAAGTACCACAGCCTCCACATTACAACCAAAAAAGCCTCTCACCGAGCTTGTTCAATTATTCATCAGAACTAATCGTTGGTTTTGATTCGTAAGGATCGTAGGAAGCCCTTTCTCGAGGTTCGACCGCATCTAGCATAACATAAATCATCTTGAGGCCTTTTTGAGTGCCTTTGACTTGCTAGAGAATTCGGATTATGGTTTTTTGCCAGTTCTAGAACCTACATAGACTCATGTTGATCCAACATCATTGGCCATAATCCCATGTCTAGCCACATCTTTGACCCTTAGCCATCAAATTGACCCTTTTTATTTCTCGAAGCCATAGCCTATTCTTTGGTCAAATCCTTCTAAGCGACTCATTGACTCAGATTCCCAAAGGTAAAGCACACTCTGAACCATTTGGGTCACAGCTACTATTCTTATTGGGGAATCATGCCATACAATCCAATCTCCTTCCTCAATGTTGCTCTAAAGCCAAAAC
>SNQN01003929.1:0-17227 GCA_008642245.1 Bassia scoparia | reverse complement strand
CCTCTTGTTCTAGGTTGACACATCTATTATCATTCTCTTCTCTGCCGATATCGACGTGCCTTCTTTTTTTGTGGCTTTCTTTCCATTTTTAGTAAAAAGCTCCCCTAGCGAGTCAAAAATGGACTGTGTGCCTGATTCAATGTAGCAATGGCAATGCATTCTTTATAAAATGTCAAACTTGATAAAAAAGCTTCCTTACCTACCCGAGGAGTCACTTTTGTGCTTTGCTTTCCTTCCCCAGCTTGAAGTGAATTCCAAGCCTTCAGTCTGTCAGGTACTTACAAGACCCACGATTAGCAGGATAAGCGCCCTTTGATGCTATACTTCCTTCACTAATGCAGTCTATTGCTCTCCTTGTCGATGACCCGCATAGCTTAGTAGCTAACGCCAAGCTAAAGGAATAGCTTTGATTGAAAGATATCCCATTTCCCCCTTCGCATTCAATAGGTTATTTTTGTTTTATTGAAAAAGTACACCAACTAATTACGACTTCTCCCACTTTAAAGTGAACAGTCACTGACGGAGGTCAACTCGCAAGAGGTAGGATTCTGATTCCTCGATTGATTAGTTCTCCATTCCAAAGCAAC
Organism: Bassia scoparia; assembly: GCA_008642245.1. Lineage (NCBI taxonomy): Eukaryota > Viridiplantae > Streptophyta > Magnoliopsida > Caryophyllales > Amaranthaceae > Bassia > Bassia scoparia. The sequence goes on along the minus strand of SNQN01003929.1, from coordinate 16,640 downwards.
AGCCGACGTTACAGTGTAGTACCCACCCGGGAGAAAGCCCAAGAGAGAACTCTATTCTCGGTATTCATCCAATCACTTAGACTGGCTTGAGCTAAGTGGTATGGTAAGGCCTTTGAGGCAGTGCCATATGTTGTTCTATTGATCCAATCCAGTTTAGGCAAGTCCCCAAAGTTGATTCGTGCTAACTCCGAGCAGCGGTTATGTAGGATCTCTGAGACCAAGCCATAATTCAAATGGATAATCACTTGAACTAGTATACATATGAACTAGTATACATAGCGAAGATACGGGCAAAATGCCTCGATGCGCTGCAGTCACTACTTTGACTCCTTTTATACAATTATGAACTTTACGTAACTTTCTCAATTCCAACGCAATTTCTCCTTTTGGAGTTGACGTAACAAACTACGCGAGCCTCCCAACGAAGCCAACAGAAATCCTATCCGAATAAAAAAAAGAAAAGGCAGTTTCATTATGGTAGTATACCAGCCGCCTGTTCTTGAACTTCCAGTTCCAATCGAAGCATATAGATCCGTAAATGGATTTGTATGGATAGCCACTTCAGTCGTGCTCGTGTTTCTCGAAAGTATCTTTTTTCTGGGAACATGCTTAACCAGAAATTTGGATGTTCGCGATTCTTCATCCACCGATGCAGAAAATGCTCCAGTTTTCCATTTTCATATGAGGCCAAAAAGTGGATTGACAACGGTCGGCACGAAGTGATTCATCATGCTCAAAGATGAGCCGATCGTTCGTTAAGGACGGTTTATAGATTATCAAATTCCCACAAATGGAATGAAAAGTGGGTCCATGTAAATGATCGAGAGCCCGCAAACAACAACGTCCTTCCCCATATGGAGTTCGGAACCCAAAGGAAATCGTTGAGTGAACTGTATCTTCTTTGTGTTAGTTGACCTAAGCCGCACCATTACTGCTGGGGTGGGCTCGGCCTTCGAACCGTACGTGAGACGAGTTTCTGCCTCATACAGCTCAGGCCGAAGACCGGGGAAGTTTAGAAGAGATGAGGAGACCCGCCGGTCGGGCGGGAGAAGCTTGTGAAGAAGCATTTCGACCCCCAAAACCGACCCTATAGCGCTAGCGCTTCGCGTTCTTTCTATCCCATTCCATCCGGATAGGCAGCTAATACTAATCTAATAAGTTAAGTAGTCGTCTGATCAATCGGCTCGGACACTAGACCGCTCGTGCCCGCCCATTCTGTCTCGTCCTAAATGGAATGGCTCTTTTAGTTACGCTGCGCTCCGACCCGAGTCCCCACGTCCGCTTTTTTCCGCCCGCAACCCAAGAAGTTGGCAAAGCCAACACAACATTAGGGCCGTCCCCTTCATTCTATGCTGACCCCGGCCGGGGCTGGCTTTTGGGAAGCCCGTTCCCACCGCGCTCACGGCCCGGCTGGCCTGCCAGCGGTAGTGGGAATTATCCCGTTCCCTGGTCAAAGACTTAGTTGGATGCGGGATCTACTCCACGAGGAGCGGTACGGACGTAGATGATATCATCACGACCTCTCTTTTCGTACCGCTAGGGATGCTTAACGCCACTTCGCCAACTGGCGTTACCTGCGCGTTCGTTCTCTCAGTGTGGTCAGCACTGGGTGTTTTCGAGCAGCGAAGCTTACACCCATTCGCATTAGTTCATCCAAAGTTCCTTACCCTTATGCACGAATTATTGAATAAGCCATCTTCCTATCAAGGTTAAGGATTAAACTGAGCACCTCAGCGGCGGGATTGAATACCCGGATCGAATCAGAGTTCACGCCGCCCGCCCTGAACAAATAGGAGGCGTGGGCCACAGGTCGTACATAAGCCGCCGGGTCGCACGACAGAAGAACACCCAACATAAAGATGCACACTCCCCCATGTGAAATATTCATCTTCATGTTCACTTTTGGTAGTAGTCGCGACCAACAGCCATCAGCTGTCGGCTCGTTGGTAAGGCGGGAGCTTCAAGCCCGATTTCAGGTAGCACACCCCCCATGCAAGCACCCCCCGACGAAGGGGGACGGGGAAAGCTACAGGCCCAAACCCTTCGACCCTTCTTTCTAAATGGGGCGCCCTGGGCACTTTCTCTTTTCATTTCGTCGTTGCTCATTCCCGTTAGGCCGAAGTGTTTGGCCTTTTATTCTCCGCGCCCGCTCACGCTTCGCTGACCTATCGCGTGGTAAAGAGAAGAAAGTACGAAAGAATAGTAAACGGAGCACACCGCAAAAAGATTCTAAATAGGGAAGTCCCCTTGAATTCGAGAAGAAAAATGAAAATGGGAACGAAACGAAATAAGGCGTTTCTAGCTCTAGTTTCGGATGAGCTTTTCCCAATTATGTCTGGTAATAAAATAGGCCAACAAAAAAGAAGGCACGTCGATATCGGCAAAAGAAGAGAATAATAATAGAGGTGTCAAACCTAGAACCAACAGAGCATTCTAACAGTAGCCTACTCGTGAAAAGAGTCAATTGCCTATCATTCATCGATACGTGCCTACTAATGCTCCTTTTGGGGCGAGAACAAACTGACTYCACGTCTMCTGAATCCACTACCCGCTCCTTCTTGGTCACAAAAATCAGCTGGCTCTACCTGTGCTCTCGCTTCGGGTTCACTTAGGTAGGACACTAGCTCTCTTTTTAGGCTTTTAGCGCGTATCATCAGTATGTGAGTTGCTTGTTTCCTTTCTTTAGACTATAGCTCGCTCCATCTATCCACTAGAAAGACATGCGAAGCCATAGAGGAAAGTCTAAGTGCAGTTCTTATTGAGTCAGTTTGGGTAATTAGGGGAAACCTTTCAGACTGAAGATCTTGCTATACATATTCGAAGTTTAGTTTTTTCCTATAATATCTTATTGTGGGCACCTTGCTTCGAGTACATTCAAAAGAAAAGGTGTCCGTCAAAGATAAAAGGAAGTTGACTTCACTTCTTTAGCGYGTATCATCATTATGTGAGTTACTTCTTTACTTTCTTTATACTATAGCTCGCTCCCTCTATCCACTAGAGAGACATGCGAAGCCATAGAGGAAAGTCTAAGTGTAGTTCTTATTGAGTAAGATTGGGTAATTAGGGGAAACCTTTCAAACTRAAGATCTTGCTATACATATTCGAAGTTTAATTTGTTCCTATAGCATCTTGTAGGGCTTCGCCCCGCCTTAGGAGGGGCGTGACCTCAGCTTCAGTGTCATGGAGTTGAGCCATAGAATCCGCATGTGAATGCGTTGGGGTGTGTTATCGAATTGAGGGGATCGCCACCGTGCCTATATAGGTTATTCACGGACGCCCGAAACATTGGTGCCAAATCAATGGCCCCACGTCCAATCACAGTAACCAGTCGTGGTTCGGGACATGGCTACATCAGCATCTGTAACCCAATTCCCCGCTGTAGCGGCCTCTACATAGCCGGCGTCTCATTGCACTAGTCCATAAATCAAACGACTTGAATAAATCTCAAGAAACTTATGATTGACTGTCAATAGCGCGCACATAATACTAGGGTGGCTTCGATTATGTACAAACAAGACTCCTACAATGGACAAAGCGATCACTGATTGTTAGTCAATATAAATAAGGGCTTAGAAACAGATCGCCATGATACGACTCTTAATGTGACAAGCGATAATTCCGTCTTTTAAACAATAGTTACAAGTGTATAGAAATATATATAAACAAGACATGAAAAACAAAGGTTAGTGAGCCATAATAATATGTATGTCCTCCTCACCTTGTCACTGCAAACAATCAAATTGCCTTGAAAAAACTCAAAGGGAATTGCCCTCGACTTGAATTGCTAATTGAGACAAACAACGCTTAGATTGACAATAACAATATGTATAATAAGTTTAATGCCGAAGAATGAAAACCAAAAACCAGAAACATAAAACATTAGAAGAAAATCCTACTATTACATGAAACGATTAAAAAGTGAGTTCTGTCTACATGTTTTTAATCTGAATTAAAACTCATAACAATGGTTAATCAAATTAAAGGAGACAAACGAACTAAAAAAAGTGAAAAAGAATGTTTTGGTGAGTTAATCTCAATTATACCCTATTTCGCTTGTTGATTCGCAAAGAGAATCGATGCTATTGAAATTAGAACCACGAATTGTTTAAAGTGTTTGAGAAGGAGAGGAGTACGTAGATCGTGTCATCGAACTGCGAATTGCGCGTCTGTGAAGGTCTCGAGGGGTCTGTGAAGCCGTGTCGGATTCGTGAGCCAAGCAAGCGATGTATTTATAAGGCCACAGGCAAATTTCTGAGCAAGCGAAAACCTGCGATATACTGCCTCATTGTACGAGCGTATATACGCGCCTTCCTGCGTATATACGCTCATTATGGCAGCCGATATACCGCTGCAACTTGCTTAAAAATTTGCGAATTCGACTAATGGTTGAAGCTGCGTATATACGCTGCAAATGGACTTAGTATAGCCTCCCTCTCATCAGCGCGTAATACCGCTCCGTTTCTGCCTATATATTTTTCCAAAACCTCAAAATATTTTGATTTCCTCCGATTTATTCTGGTTTCCCCTTGATCGACGCACCTAGACACCCTTGCTCTCCAAGCCCCCAAGGAGTTTATGAATGTTCTAAAGTTTCCGTATTTCGGATATTGTCTAATTTATTTCATGCTATTTTGCGTATTCTGCGCTATCTTAACATTGCAAATCATAAAAATCATATAAAACATCAGAAAAATAATTTATAAATACCTGACGGATCAGAAAATGTGCTGAGACGAACATGATGGAAAACAAAAGGCATGAGAATCGCCACGTAACTGGTTTGAAAACCTTTAGTTTATCAAGAAAAACCGAAAGAAAATATTTTTGCCTGTATTATTATTGCCCTGCTCAATAGTTCCGAGCTACGACCTCACGTATATCCAACTTTCGGAGTTCAAAGATCTTTCTGTAGTCGAAACAAACGCCGAGATGCGTATGTTCATCACGCGATTACTATCATGGGGACATTCTCAGTGTATCTACAGAAGCCCCCACTTTGACTGAGTCAAGAGACGATAGTTTCGTAATGAACGAAAGTCAAAGTATTCGATTCGGACGGAGAGCAACTCAAGAGTTCTGACCCGACGTTACCCTTTTCGGATGCACCGGCGACGTCCATCATGTACCGCAAAACAAAGTTTAGTTTTACCAGTTAGTCGATGTTCCCATGCGGTTTGAGTCTTGTACTGTGTACTGAGTACATGTTGAGCGGTCAATTCCCCGTTCGGCTTCGCTGGACTGAAAAGCTAGCCGCGGCGCCCATGCTTCCGAAGAAATGAGCAATTGCACTTGAAAATGAATACCCTATTCAGGATTAAGGAACTACCTTCCTGGCGACGACATAGGTCTGTTTTATGCTCTAGAAGAAGCGTTTGCAATGCAATGTTGAACTCGTACCTTTGCGTGAACCTTATGTGTGAGCGGAAAACAGAGGCATAGAGCGTGCGGCAACTATAACCCGCTAATCTTTGCACTCATTTAACTTGAGACGACAGAGTCACTTCTGTCGAGTTTTGCAACACTACATTGCCCATCCTCTCCGAAAGAGCCCTTGTCTAGGTCTTCGGTATGAGCACCATAGCTTTGAAAAGATGTTCATGCAATTGAAAGGGGCCTGTCGTGGTCTGGTTTTAGACATGACTTGGAGCCATTGAAAGGAGCCTTGTTCTAGTTGTCTGTTTATTGCGCGCGACAACATCTCAGTTAGGTTTCTCATCCGAATCAGTCATTTGAATTTGAAGGATGTCTTGTCTAGGTCTGTTCTAAGACATGATTTGACGAGATGTCTTTGTGAACCTAACAACACGCCCTGTCCCTTTATGGACACCTGGTTCAAGACATGAATGAGAGGTACATTGTCATGATAGCCAGTCTTGGCTCTGACATGGTTTGAAAGTGTCTTTCTCTATACCGGACTCTGCCGTGCTCCGTATTAGGCGATCAATGGCCTACCAAGAACGGAGACATGTGCCTCCCTTGTCATAGGCAGTCTGACTCTAGACATGGTTGAAGTTCTTGTCAGTCTGGTTTCTAGACATTTTGATCTCAGAGAGTCTTGAAAGTGGCTGTCTAGGTCTGGTTCAAGACATGATTTGGAGTAGTCTTGTCTAAGGTCTGGCTCTTAACTGGTTGAACGTGTCCTTGTTAGTGTCTGATTCTAGACATGATGTTGAAAAGTTCTTGTTCTAGGTCTGATTCTAGACATGGTTTGAAGTGTATTGATTGAAGATCTAGATCTTAGTCTGGTTCTAGAATGACAAGGACCGATACTAGAGTCTAATCCTAAGTACCAAGTGCCAATTGATAGAGTGTCATTTGAAAGTGGACTTAGAAAGAAAGGTGACATTTGGACGTGACTTGATTAACTATGGCGATGACAGTGACTTTGATTGGAAAGAGACCAGGTCCATAAAAAGTGATTGAGTTTTTTAAGATTTCCTCTTGGATAGCAAAACTTTGAACACGGCAATAGGCGCACTTAGGAGACAAGATAGCCCCCAACTGGAAATTGAGAGCCATGATGACAACGAGCCCTCCAGCGAGCTTTGAGCAACTGTGGTTTACTGCTTAGAGTCACTAGGAAGTGGATAGATGATGGATGAGTTCCCAATAAGAATGTACTAACCCAAAAGGTCAGTGGCTTTATTCTTTGGGATTGAGCAATGAGGGATTTGGGAAAGTCAATGAAGTCCTTGAACGTGACCAAAGAATAGGCTTTGGTTCGAGAAAATAAAAAGGGTTCAAATTTGTGGCCTAAGGGTCTATATGATGTGTCTAGATGCTGGGTTGGCTATGATGTTGTTAAACATGAGTCTTGTCAGGTTCTAGACTGGCAAACCATTATCAAATTCTTTACGAAGTCAAAGAACTCAAAAGGCCTCAAACGACTTTAATGTGTTATGGTTATCGAACCTCAGAGAAGATAGGCGCTTTTCCTACGTATCCTTACGGATCAGGACCCCGCTCAGTTCTGCCATGTGATTGGACACATGCCTCGTGTGAGGAAGGGCTTGTGGAGGGTTAATGTGAGGCATGTGGTATTCGAGGTTGAAAAGGACGCGACCTCTTGACTGACCATGAAGTGAACCTCACGCGGCGCAGTGCTACTTTTTGGACCTCTTGCTTTTGTGTGAATTGGGCTTTGAACTTTGGTCATTAAACCTGTTGCATTGGATTTGCACATTCCTGATTTGGCCATTGAGCCTTTGAATTTTTTTGATTTTTTTGCTTTTCTCTGATTTGTTTGTAGCTCTGGCAGGATAGTCCGCCCTGTAAAATATTCCAGGCATTCTACCTTTTTCTGTTTCTATCCTTTGTGTTTGAGCCACGTGTTCCTTTAGTCGCTATACCTTAAAATACTATACTTTTGATTAAGTTTAATATGTCAAGCCTAACCTAAGGTGATTGTTATCAAAGTTGCGTTAGTAAGAATGACACATTGAACACGTATGAATAGTCGCCGAGGAAAATATCAACGAGACTTTAGACCCGAATATGAGAGGGATTTAATGAGCTCTAGATTTCGCCTCCATTCTTCCACCCTAAATTGTTAATTATGCATAAGTGAACATTGAATATTAAGATCTTTGTGTGGTACATCTCTTCGGTCCAACTGAATATCTAGCTAGTTTTGGGTTATAGTTGCAAGAGGCGTAAAATGGAAATTCTTTTCTGGACATGGGTTTCTGAAATCATGTAAGGGAAAAGCGATAACTATGTTTCATAGGATAATCGAAAATGGAATCAAATGGAGGGAGAGAATTGTGAAGCAAAACTCTATCCTTATTGTTGATTCTCTACTTGGTCTGGCGATCGCCGTACTGATAGTAAAAGGTGGGCTCCATTATTTAAAATATAATACTTTCAAAGAGGACATATAAAAATTTGTTTATTTCTCTTTAATCACAAATTAATTTATTTCCGGTACTCGTGCTTTTTTAAATAATTAAAGGATTCAATATTTCAGAAATTTTCCTCGATTATATAATATATATACTACACACACATCTAGCCTTTATTGCACGCGATGCTCGTGCGATTTTTTTAGGGCATTATACAGTTATACTTTTACTAAGAACAAAATTTCTAGGTCGCGTTCGTACGCCTTATAAGAATCATGATGATGTGAGTGACTTTTTGTTGTGAGTGCTGAAAAGAGAACATTGCTTACATTGCTAAGATGAATAAAATGAGAAGTTTAGTAGAAAGAATAGAGTATAATGCAAATAATCACGTTTGATCCTAGAAAACCAAATGATTCCAGTCAAACATTAGGCCCGGGCTCGTCGCCCGGCCGTCCCAGCCCGTCTATATAGAAAAGAGTGAGAGGGCTACATCGAGCAATTAAAAACTAATCATATTTTGTTGATGTTGTCAGAAAAAAGCCCGCACACGAAGCCTACAACTTAACGCACCTGCAAACATGTGCCACAGGGCAAAGCCACCCGCACTATGTTGGGGCGGGATGTTTTTGTTCAGGGCATATTACTTATGTAGTTATACGAGCCAAGAGTCGCTCAGGACGGTACCCGGCCAACCTCACGCAATTTATCATCCCTCTACGTTGATACCAACTAAAAAGCCTTATTATTAAGTCTCCCCTGAGGATGATCTTCCTAAAAAGCAAACATACCACTCATCATACCAATCGACTCAAATATGTAGTCAACTGTATGTTAAAGGTGTAGTGTGCATTTAGGCCTCCTATTAGGTGGTCTTCGCAGAACATGATAATCCATGTGTGTTCAACCCGAAAATGACTTTCACAATTTTGTTAACAAACTTTCTCCTTTCCATTAGGACTGAGCAAATACGCTATGGCATTGAAAGAGCTAATCAGATAGAGTTGAACAAGCAAATGCTCGTTGACTATGCCAAATGATCAAATTGACGCTAATAGTTTTCTTCTGCTGTATACAATGACAGACCTGGTGCGAGCTCGGTTAGTTGGTAGTGATTTCATGTCGAGCTGTTACATCTCCTTAATTGTGTTGTAACAATTGTCCGGTCATGCAGCTTAAATCGTGTGACCCCTCCCAAAAGTTCCGAGGTTACCACTCTTACTCTAGAAATAGATGAGGATTTAAAGCATTAGGTGGCCATATTTATTTTTGTAGTTAAGCAGTAAATTGGGGAGTGTTTTTGCTAGCAATGTTTAATTATAAATGGTCCATTGGCTAATTTCAAAGTAATGCGAACAAGAGCTGAATCCCTAACACTGGTGAAAAGAAGGATCAGTGAGGAACATTTGTGGTACCGCATTTTGTTTTTGTATCAGCACATTCTCGCATAGTTTTAGGCTGAAATGTTGTATTGAGTAATCGATCAATCTTTCTCAGGACTATCTTTGGCGGCTGACGCATTGGCTATCATTATGGCATGGCTGCTCATTCTACCTTGCCCCAGTGAGTCTCGATGTAAACGCAAATAATTCGACTATTAAGCCAAGACCAAAACGACTACATACCTTGAACTATCCTGTTGCTGTTATGTGAAATCCAAAAGAACGGTAATAACTAAGCTTATTGAAAAACCCCATACCAGAAAATCATGAAAAAGGAAATAATCATTATTGTAATGTGGTATTTGACCCATTAATCTAAGAGTTGCGTAACTCGCCATTCAATAAAAGCGATAATGACCTTAGAACCAATACTTTGACCCTTAATTTTTTTAACATTTTTAATGGTCTTACTTTAATGTTGGAGATTGTGTGATGCCTGTAAGTTGAATCCTCTATTTAACAAGAGTTAAGGACTTGAAACCCTGTCCGAAACAGAGTGACCAAGATTTATTGTGACATGGATAATGGGTTAATTGAATTACTCCCATGCCATGTTTATATTTATGCTATTATTTTTCCTGATGTATTATTCTTCAAATCTCATTTTGAACTTCATTTTTTCATAAGATTGTTGTCAAAAAAACGCACTGTCAATTACCCCGCTAAAGTCAAGCACATAGCGAGTTAGAGTGAAGAAAGTTTCTTTGGTATTTAAATGCATTCTAAGAAAAAGTATACTGGGAATACCACCCTTTAATAATTACCTATTAAAATACTTAAGTCTTATTTTAATTATAAATTCATGCATGTAATCTTAAAATAACCCCTTTTGAAATAAATGGCTCTGTTTTTTTAAAAAATACGAGCCGCCCTTGAAATGAACTGAATAATATGAATATCAGTGTTTCATGGTTGGTTTTCATTTCCCATATTCAGTCTTTAAATATGCAACTTGAATATATAAAACTTCCCATTTTAATTGTATTTCATTATTATTTTACACAAAATTTCAAATTATAAGGTGGATATGTTAGATGAGATTAAGGTCCTGATTAGGAATATATATAAATCTGTTTTAAACAAATTACTGATTAAATTATTACTTTTCTTAATAGATTTCCTGTTCTAGCAGCCTATGAATGGTAGTGTCACCATCTACGGAATAAAGTGGCGTTTATTTTAAAATAAAAAGTATTCTGATCTAATTAAAATTCGTATTATATGTTATTTTAATTAATTAATAATTTTCGTGCTTGAACCGATAGCCCCATATATAACCCAATGAAGACAAAAATTTATCAAAAATGCTAATTCTTTTTGACGCGATACTGTTTTGATGAGAACCTTCATGTAATATACAATTATAGACTTTTAAAATGCCAATTTAAATTTCCACATGTAGAACTAATTTAGCATAGTTTACTCAGTGTAATTCACTTTTCAGATCTGGGTTAATGAATTTTGCGTGACTTCTTAGAAATTGATTGACGTTGACTCCATCCTCAATAGTAATCCAGGTTATGTGCTAGATAGTTTGACCCAATTTAGAAAAATTATAAGGAGTGAATGAAATAAATGCTCGAACCCATTTAAATCCATCGAAAACAAAAATTTGAGCTTTTACAGAGTATTTCAAAAATTGAATTAGTGAGCGATTGTATATGTTATTGTATAAGTACTTAGTAATACCTATTTATACAACACAATTCTTGATTTTTCTTTTAATTAAAGCATAGTGATATCCCATAGTTGAAATTTTGTGATAAAATCTAGTGATTTGAAACATTCTTATAACATTCATGTGTGTCTTAGAATTCATGATTCTCTACTTGGTCAGAATGAAGTTGTATGAGGTATAGATTCTTGTATGCCACTAACAATTGGATTCAGTTGATTTATGTTGTGTTTCAAATGATAAAATTTCAATTGAGTTTGTGACTCCGGAGTTCTCCTAACCACAATGTACTCTTAAATGTTATCAGTGTATTTCCCAAGACTCTGCATTTGGATGGTGAATAAAGTATTCCTGATGGCGACGCTGTCAAGTCAAGATTTTGTACATAACTATTTTCAGTTTCCTTCCCTGTAAGAAGGGTGTGAACGTCTTGTGTAAATATGCTTTGTAAATTGAGTTGAGTAGAATTTGTAACATTGGCTTGTTATGGTCATGAGTGTATACGCGATCGTTTTTACCCAAAATTGAAGGTTGTGGTGTGAAAGTCAACAATTACTTTTCTTTAGTAATTGTTGTACCACAAATTGATTTTAGTGATAAATTCAACTGTATTACTTCATTCAACCCCGGTAAATTTTCATTATGGATCTCTCCGTTAAAATGTTGTGTGTGAACCCGCATAGGAGTTATGGTGACTGGGCTTAGTTGGATGTACTGATTCACTTTAATGAGATTTGTGTGTTGTGAATATTTAGATTTGAATGGAAACGAGATAAGGGGTCACCAAAATAGTGATATCAATGGATACAAAATTAGCGACACTTGGATGGAACCACAAATATGACCCCAGCCTACACCTATGTGATCTGTCCAGTCACCTCCAACCCTTTCTATATGCTCGTATAATATCAATAAGACAATTATACGATGTACAATTTATTTATATAAATGAGCGTTTTTTTTTCTTTTTTTAGGGGAGAATCATAACTAAAAAAGTACTATTTAACTAGGTTTGGAGTTTCATTTTTAATATAGTTTTGCATGATGTTGATGTTTTAAAAAATTGACTTAATACAAAGAAGATCATGTACACAATTGACGACGCAGTACTACTGATTTTAGTTGTAGCGGATATTACCAACTATATCTTTGCGCCACCAAGTCTTAAACTCATATGTTGAGTGCATATGTTTTATTACATGTCGCGACCCACTCCCGAGATCAAAGAGTTTTTTAAATGGAGAGAGGGAACCATTGGAGTGTTGTAAAAGGAACCCTATTCCATCTCCCCCGTAATTCATAAATTTTTCAACATCAATAATGGACACTTTAATTTCGCGCCCCCTTTCAAGGGATTGAGATTTAACATATTAAGACGAGTACAATTTAATCAAAAATAAAATTATCTGAACAACAATAAACTTATTATCACCCCTACTTCATTGTGTTATACAATTTTATTTTGACTAATTTGCTCATTTACTTTGTACAAATGATTTTTTCTTAAAATGTGTTTTAATATAAAGTTCCAATTGTCGAAAGTTTTTGTGGCATTATAGATGGATCAATAATTAAACCAACAATTTGTTTTACACACAGTAAAAACAAATAACCCCAGGCCCTATTACATCTCTTTTCTTTTCTCTCTCCTGTCTCCTCTGGCGTACAACATAAAAAAGCCAAGTAAGGTCGGATACATATAGCGAGATCCTTCAAACCCTTCTACCCTTTCTTCATAATGCCTCATCCTCGGATTCCCTCTATGTTCGATCTTCCATAGTGTTCATACAACACTTCCTCCCCAATAACCCATAAAATATTTTCATTTGCTCTAAATACGCCCTCTCTAATACAGTACGATTCTATTTTACAGAAGAACAATAAAAAGCAATGTGAACATTATCCTTTTAAAACGAAGTAACCTAACAAAATTATTGAAGGCACCAAGTAACCAATCCTTAATTCATCTCTGATATAATACTCCAAATCAATAAAATAAGATTAAAACAACTCAGAATATGAATTCGAATAAGATCACAGTAACACTATAAAATCGACGCAAACGGAACTAACCAAGGCGAAATCAACACAGTCACGAGCGAGCAAAAATTCAAATTAGTAGTACAGGTCTAAGATTTAAGGACAAGTAAGTAACTACAATATATCTCAATTAGATAATTTATGAGTCACTATACGAGAGATTTCAACAGTTCTTTTCCAACTGGACACCACCACCCACAAGTATCTGTGAATGTGTGTTGAGTCCCATCATTGAAACATATTCACACGCGGGAGGTGTGAACCGTCGCCCAAAAACTGTCAGCCCTAGTGGTGATAAACTTACCCACATCGGAGGATCCATCTTCCGGCCGCAGCCCAGCCGTTTGATACAGCTATAAGGGGCTATTTACTTAAGGCTTAAAAGAAGCCTGATACTCCCAGCGTGATATTTCCACCCTATGTGTCTATTGTGACGGTGAGAAACTCTGTGCAAGTTGAATGGCTCGGGAAACCGTAGGATCTAGCATATTGCCCACCGCTCCCCGTTGGCGAGGAGTGGGCCTCAGGCCTGCGCGTTGTCAGTTGGGTGAATCAGAGCTGACGTGACTCTAGTCAATTACAGGCTGAAATGTTTTGAGTAGGCTCAATAGGAGGGGCGGAATGGCCCCTGAGCCACACCTCGAGGTATCAACTAGCTATTAGCCTCCCCTATTATTTCTTTCTTGTTTCAGATTTATGTATTGAAGTGCAACCCGTTTGGGTTTCCGGGTTCCTTGTAAAGCCAAGCGGAACCCTAAAACCGGCAAAGTAAGAAACCGCGAAAAACACATACTTCTTTTTAAAAACTAGTTAGCCCATGAGCGTCCTGACGAAGCTATAGTGCCTCTCTCTGACCTAATGTCTCCCCAATATTCAGAATTTATATCACATTCCACTACCGAAAACCAAAGAACACAGCTCCCTGACTAAGCTTTTCCCGCTGTAGCTCTGGGAAACCAGGTACCACTCCCACCACTCAACTGCTGAATGTGCACTCGACTTCAGCACTTGTTAAGTCCAACTTGATGTAATTTTGAACACACAAACACTCACCTGGCTTCCAACCCCTCTGTTGAAATGCTCTTGACAAGAGTGTACAAAAGTTTCTCTCTTTGACAATTACTTCTAAAAGCTAATTAAAGGGAAGTTGAATTTGCTCAGAGTGTGCAACTCCATTGGTTATATGACCTTGAAACTGAGAGTGGCATTGTTTTGTGCTTGTTGTTTTCTTGCTAACACACACAAAAATACTCTTTTTTCCAACCGTGGACCGCAGCAGAATTTGGACATATTTATGAACTTAGTGGGTAAGGCCTAATATTTGCATGGAAACCTAAACCCTAGTTTCCCAGTGAACCCATCACATTATCTTGCTATCCTCCTCGGTCAAGGCCAAGATGTCCTCCCGTTTTTATGTAGATAGTATTTATCTTATAATTTGTTGCCGAGTGAGAGAGGGTGCCAATAACCCAAACTTAAAATTTCCCCCCAAAAACTTGAAAAGTGTATCAGAAATCAGAAATCAAGATATCTATACCCTTAGGAATATACAAGTGGTAACATCCATAGAGAATATATCTCTTCTCTATTCGTGATTCCAAAGGCTCGGCAATTAGAATATATCTTTAAAATAATAACCATAAATCTTTTGAAAAATATTTTAGAAAAAATGTGCTTTTTCCAATCTGGTAGGTCTGCTATTATGATTCATGTATATGGTCTCACCAGACATAGGTTTCCCATTACCTCCCTCATCCCGTAAGGCTTATGTAAGCTCATGATAATGAATATGCATCGATTAACAAGACTGCGCTTAGCCAGAATTCATCATCCCTCAAACTTTCAAAAACACTATTTATGTAGCTCTCTAGTCTATAACACCCTTACAAACAAATCATAATACATTACGGAGCAAACTAATATACAGTTGAAAAAATAGTGTATAACCTAAACTCTATCATAATAAGAGAAACTAAAATTCTTCTATTCTTCATAGTCCCGTGCAAATCAAGACTTGGAGCTTCCTTTGTAATTACTCTGTCCTGCCCTCCTCCCAACGACAATCACTTCTTTCCTTCAATAGGCTTTGAGAGTGTCATCTTGACTATTTGCTCTTTAAAGTCTATGCGAGTAAGTACCCAACTCGCTACGCCTGATATTCATGTAAAACATATAAATGAATTTCCGGTCCGTACATAACTGGATGTATATGACCGCTACTTTTCAGTATGAGCAGAATCTAGGAATAACATAGTTACCTTACTGATAGTGGTTTCGATAAGACCACTACCAATACACTAGAAATCACCAATTTATTTATACAACTCATAAGATTGTATACCTTCCGAAGAAAGGAACAGATTCAGAAGAAATTACCCCAGTAAGTCTCAAGCTATTTATATTAGAAGCTCATATACATAATCAAATAATTTAAACGTCCCTGGTCTTGAACTGGTAAATGTCCAGATCTATTCTATAATAGTCTCGTTTCCTCTTGAAAGTCCTATCACCAATAAACATATATACACTTCATTGTGGTAGTAAATAAGTATCCTGTTTCTGAAGTTGTTTGTCATCACTCAAACATAAGGATCCAATGAATTCCCCCCTTATATATTCCTGCAATAAATGACAAAGACTACAGATTGAAAGTTTCTTTGCAACCTCCAAAACAAGTCAGAAAACCTTCACATTTGGTACTCAAAAATTGAATGTGTTTGAGCCAATATCTGCGCGCGCCAATAACAAACTCAATGACCGCATGAACTCAAATGAGAGCAATTAGCTAAAATCTAACTGGTTTCCTAAAAAATAGTTAAAATACAAGTAGAACCCTCCAAAACTCTCCATAACACATATACTAAATAACTGTACTATACTTGACTCAATTTCTAAACTGAGCAGTTTTTGAAACTTTCAATAACATTTAATTACACACAATGATTTTCCGTCCTTAATCGCGAATTTGGCATCATTAAAAGATTCTCAAGTAAAAGCAAATGATGCGACATCTCTGTATAGTACTATAGATCCTCAATACACAAGACCCCCATGGGAAAAACATTTGAAATACCCGTCTATTAACAGAGACACATACCCATTTACCAAAGTATTATTGTTCTACATGTGCGACAACAAGCGAGATGTATACATATGTACATAAGTTCATAATATCAAAGTTGACACCGATATTAGTAAATGACTCATTACAATGTTTTTAAATTAATACAGGCCTAGATATTTTCATAAAAATTCAACACCTAAAGAACTCTCTCAATTCCACCATAAGAACAATAAGAATGTTTCTTTTAAGTTCGAAGATCTAAGATGGTGAGAAGAGAGAACCCATTAGATAAAATAAAGACACCCTCAAAAAATAAGTCTTCTCTAGACGTCAGAGTTATTTAAGATGAAATTAAAAATAAAAAAAGGATATGGTTAGTGTGGATATGCAGGAGCAAGTGAGACTCTATAATCCCACTCACGCTACTTTCTATCTTACTCTCCTCTTCTTCATGCTCAGCTTTCATTCACCCTTTTTCTTGCACCATCATCATCATAACTTTTCTTTCTGTCCCGTACCTCGTTCTAATGTGCCTATTCCGCTCACTGACAGAAGTCAGTCAATGACCTGTCTCGGCA
>SNQN01003928.1:27724-56232 GCA_008642245.1 Bassia scoparia | reverse complement strand
GTGATATTTATAATACTTCCCTCAATAGGGATTGTTATCAGAAACAACTCTAATCTAACGTAAATATGAAAATGTTTAAAAACAATCCCTTAAGATATAATATTGACTGTACATCCTACTATTCTTCAATATCATGTGTGATTACACTTTTTTGGTTAATCGGGTATATATATAGAGGGTCTTTAACCTTTTGGTTAACCGAGGGAGGGTTGCGAAGACGTTTCATTTCAAAACCAAACAGGTATTTACGTGAGGGAGAGTGACGAATTATAATACATATCTTTTGGCCTCAACCATATTAGCAGTCTGATACCTACTAGTTATGTACTGAGACATTCTCAACTGCAAGTAGTCAAGGTGCAGAGTGATGTTCAGGAATATGTTAATTGCAATCTATATCCCAACTCATCCGCAAGATTCTTAACACGATTCCAAATTTTGTGCAAAGTAACTTATGTTTAACAAATTACAACTTATTAAATTCATATCAAAAATTCCAAATAAATTTATAGTTAAATTGCTAGAGAATAGATCATTCCCTTGCAAAAGTACGTTAAAATACTATAATTTGATACAATGACGTGAATCAAATCGCCGAAACTTTAATCCAATTTACACATACAAACATCTAGAGGAACAAAAATAAAATTGACAAGTGTAATAATATGAACCCTGTGGTCAAATTGTTGTCTTATATGGGATAAGTTGTCTTTGGCTCTCAGCACTACTGAATATTAAGAATCTGTAACAGAGTAACATAACCAATCTAGGCTAATATCTATTCACATGGTCGTCGCAACATTTGACACCAATAATCAATTAGAACGAGAAAGATATGTTTAGTGGGAAAGTGGTTTGGAATTGGAAAAATATCTCAAAACCCACCTACTTATGAAGTTACTTCAAACTACACCGATAGTTGTTGGCTCGAGTGATAAGCAATTTGATATCGTTTTTAAATGAGACCTCAAGTTGAAACTCTCACTTTGCTTTATGTGAAATCGAACTCAAACACTAACACCGTTATGCCATAGGTAGGTGAGCATGACCCGAGTTTGAATATGGGGTGTAGTCAGGTGAAGTTCTGATAGATCTGAACGAGAAAGTAACACAGAATACTAAAAAAGGTTAAATAAATCAAATTTGATTTTTTTCAAAAAAAACGTAATCATCTAGAAATAAGGTTTGGTTTTCAAATTATTTATTTATATTTTTATTTAATAATTTATAACTTTATTAACCTAAAAATATATTAAATATAATTAAATGTTTTTTTTTACATTAATTATTTGTGCAATTAATAAGAAGTGTGTTTGAGGGCGAAATTTGGGAGGAAAATGTGGGAGGGTGAAATTGCTTAGTACGGAGTTATTGAATAACACTATGTTAGAGGATTAAATTTTAGGTGTGGTAACGTGTTCTAAAATGAAATTTGGACATTAGTATTTACTTTTAGGAGTATAAAAAAGCCATATAATATCCAAGTAGCACATTTTAACCCAAAATCTCTAAAGAAGAAGCTTCAAATGTAATTTTAAAAAATAAAATAAATTATAAATAATAATCGCTTTACTACTGTTCTTAAATTTTATTAATTATTAATACTCTAAACTCTAAAAATCTATTCGTCAACATCGTGGATGAGTCATCAAATCACGCTATGAAGTCGCCCACCCATAACCATGAATTCATTCAACTGTATCGAACTTATCGTGTACAGCTACGGATTACGATTATTGCACATATTGGCATGGTGTTAATGGCAGATGCATGTCCGCTAAAGTAATACTCATATCGTGAATAATCACAAGAAAACAGTAAATTATAACTTTTTCTATTATATTATTCTGTTTGGAAATACCTTTGGCAATGAAAATCAAACTCAGTTTCTGTTCTGATGATAATTGAAGAATCAGATCAGATTAACAACTAACTTGAATAATTGCCAGTTCGGCATTACCCTTATGCCAAATAGCAAGATTTTGCAATCAACCTTCAATTCTTGTTTATATAATATTACGTAGTGAAATTAAGCAGATTAATTAATAATAACTAATTCTTACGAGGCTTGTATAGCTTTAATTGATGTTTGGGCGCAATAATTCTTAATTATCTTTTAAACCAATTCTAAGATGTGATCTATTTTAATTAAAGGCAACAACAACTAATAAATGGGATGTATGCGTTTCTCATTTACACCAAAGAATATTGCATTGTCTTCTCATTTCGGCTAAACGATAAATAATTGTTGTTTGTATTGCACTTAATCCTGACATTAACAAAATCGAAGCGTCTAAGGATGAATGCATTGGTAAACACTATTCTACGCTTTGAGTATCACCCAAGCTTATGATGAACTATACATATGTAGATAAAATGTGAAAAGAATTATTGAATAGGCCTTCGTTAGGATGTGAAGCTTTAAGATAGGCCTGTTTTTTTGGGGGTTGAATTTGGCGTTAATTGAAATGAACTAAAGTCGGCTCGAAAATTGACTGGTGTTCCGAATGAAGTCATTGAACTAATTATAAGCCTAACTAATAAGATAAATTAAACTAATAATAATTTGAAA
This sequence comes from Bassia scoparia, assembly GCA_008642245.1. Taxonomy (NCBI): domain Eukaryota; kingdom Viridiplantae; phylum Streptophyta; class Magnoliopsida; order Caryophyllales; family Amaranthaceae; genus Bassia; species Bassia scoparia. Next base: position 53,660 of record SNQN01003928.1, on the reverse strand, counting down.
GCGGGCTGAATATAAACTGAGCTTAAGTAACTAACTATACTGAAGCTGGCTAAAGTGGCTGAATAAACTGATTTGAAGTTGTCTAAAGTTTGAGCCTGCAATTAAATTAAATTGAATTGGAGTGCTACGAAATTAAGCCCCAACAGAACAGACTTAAGACTAGAGTAAATAGAAGGTTAAAATTAAAATTCCTATGATGTTATTGGGCATACAAATACCCATGTTTGACATTGAATTGTATTCAAGTTTAGATTTGGTTAATTTAAAGAACTTTTGCATGAGTTCCTAAAATAGTAAGTTATGTGTAGTGTTAATTTAAAGAGAATTCGAACACTAGTATTATTTAATTACTTAATTTATTAATATTAAAAAAAGAAGCCGTCTAATAATTACATAATGAAGTAACAGAAAACTTAAAATCTTAAATTGTCAGTGTAACGTGCAAGAAATCAACCTTTACCACATACATATAACAATTACAGGAGACTCATTAATGTCATAACTCATTTTAAATTTTCACTTTTATCAACCACCAAAACACAACTGACTATAATCCCTTCACATTGTACGTATGTTACATAAAGTGATATTTGCATTATTGTGTCAAAGTGTAAGGGGTGTCAAAATGTTTTTGAGGATTTTTATTTCTATTTTTATTATTGTTTGGTTATTTGCAAAATAACTTTTATTTAGAAAATTTCTCTTGCTTCGAGTAAAATGACACCCCATTTTCCCTTTTCCTTTCTATAAATGTAGGAAAAACATGATGTAAAAAATGAAGAAGAAAGGAAGTAGTACAAGTGGTGAGGTCGTGTTAGGATCCTCTAGATTCTCAAAAATTTTAGGGGTAGATCCCTTAAATCTAGACGATTGAAATATATCCATTGTTGTCATTAAAATACAATGAGAGGGACCAATAGAAATAAAAAGAAGGAAAATACATTAAATGTATGGAAATCTACCCCTGGAGTTGAGAACTCTAGAGGATCTATCCTAATCTGATGGGTTTGGTGTGGGCCATAAATTAGACTAAATCCTCTAATCTTGTTCATTGGTAGAAATTTGCCACAGACTCATTAGGCTCCTGCTTATCTCCAACAAACTTTGCTTCATGAAAACAACTGAGCAACAATAATAGGCCTACCGATCTTTCTTCAAGATCAGCCCAAACAACATGTGCAGTCTTGAATAGTAAACACTCTTTGCAATGGACTTTGTCATAGAGCAATACAACCACTTTCTAATCATATGATCATCACATTTATGCCAGCTTCATAACAAGGATCATTCGGGGTGTTCATGAAGGGTTCCAGTCAGTAAACAAGCTTATTTTTTGGAGAAAGGGTCCAACAAAATTGATTCTTTTGGTCATCAAATCCACTTCCATCGATCAACTTCAGGGACAATATTTGGTGATAGTGGTATCGGTAAAATGTATATAGTATAGTTACTACCATACACAACAATAGGATCAACAGTATGTATTGTGGTTATTTGTGAATTAACTTGTTGGGTTTCCAACTCTAGTCATTTTGGCAAAAAAGGGAAGAACAAAGAAAGCTAGAAAAGCCCAAGAAAGCAAACAACCCAAAGACACAAGAACAATTTCAAAAGTCTCACAAGACTTGGAGATCCACCAAATAACAACAGGAAGTACTTTGAAAATGCTAGAATCAGACAACAAAATTAGTTACAAAAAACACCACAACACAAACTTCAAAGAACAAACAAAGTAACAAACAATAACCTAAAATAGAGTTCCAAGTCAAATCGACCCCAAAATGAGCATTGAATCCAAAGCGAAACACGCAATTCATCAAACACCTTCCTTGCAATCGCAAAAAACTCCAATAAACCCAGAAATGGCAGAATGAACTCCAATAATAGTAATGCAGATCAATCAAAATTAAATGAAGAAGAACATTGCAATCTGATTGATCGAACGTATCACTACACTATATTGAGAACCAATTTGTGTAAAAGAAAAAACGTGAATTTGAGAAGAGTAGAAGAAGAGGATCCTGCTCTGATACCATGTTAACAATTCAATAGATATCGGATATGTAAAGAACAGAGTAAAGTAAAGAAGAGAGAGTGAAAGAGAGAATGGAAAATTGTTCATTGATGATGATCAAAGTGTCTAATGAATAATGTACAAAGCTGAATACAACAACCTTTAAATAGAGCCCGAGAGAAGCTTAACTAACTCTCTAACAAAGTACTACTAAACTGACTCTAACTAACTAGGTTAGAATATCAATAACGAATAAGTAGAATTGATAGCTCATGTACAGTATCCAACAAAAAATAAAAAACAAAATATAGGGTACTATATATGTACCATAAAGTATATAGAAAATTAAATATAAATAAAGAATTTGATTGCATTGAATTAAAGACAAACAATTCCAATCAAATAATAATCATTAATAAGAGATGTCATTAAACAATTCCTAGCTGTACGACTAGGTGCCAAATTTCTCAATTATTTTAACTTACTATTTCTAATTTAATAAAATGAATCTAGAATTGAATATACGAGAAGTAACAACTCGACCATATGTCCATAGATACATATTTCGTATCAGGGATATTCAATTCATTTCATTTTAGTTTGCTAATCCGTAGAGTTGAAGTTATTCATATATCATTTGTTATACTAGAAATAATCATTAGTTTAGTTTTTTATTATCAGGTCGTCACTCGTCACCTCAATCATATGATATAATAAAACTTGTTTTTGTTTTTTAAATTATTATGCATCATGCATACATTCATGTAATTATAATAATAAACCTAATTATAATGGAAGTAAGACTTCAAATACTTCTATTACAAAGCGAGTTTTGTTTTAGCTTCATCTTTAATTCTGTTTTTTTTTTCTACTTCGTACATAGTTTTTTTTAATTAACTTATTTTATACATTGCATCAATTATTATAATACAGGTATAAATAATTAAAAATTACAGAGAGAAAATTATCAATATCATATACAATTCGAAAATAAAACGTACGGAAACTAGATGTATATGCGTATAGCTTTCATGTGGAAAAAATTTATCTCATGCCAATTTATAGATTAAACCCTCAGCAGAGGGCGAGGACGAGGACATTAGGCATAATAATTGGCAAGTTAACGCAAGACCTCTACTATCACGCAATAAGGCAATAAGAGCGTTATTGGTTTCAAAACGGAAGAAAAATAAAACGGAATAAAGGAGCTCATAAAAGATAATATTTCCAGCAATTATAGACGACTAAACTAATTAAAAAAGGCAACAATTCATGCAATGTGAAATGTAATAGATCGAGATGGGTATGGGTTGCATTAAAGTGCATGGTGGATACTTTGATGATGTTATGTATGTATGTATGCTAATCGAACTAACTCAACCCGAAATATGCCTAATAATTTATTGATCGAGAATTGGCTTAGCTATTTTTGCAAGTTGAATTAGTTGTTCGATTTGCATACATACTAATAATTTTAGCAAGTTGTGTCTATTCACTTTACAAGGTTAATTAAGGTGTTACTCCTCGCTCTTATTGTCACCAGTATTTTTTTTCACGCTATACTTGCATGTCAACCTTACATATTTGTAAACAACAATTAGTTATTTGTTCGTGTTATAAACATTAGTACTAAATTTAAATTTATTTGTTATTATATCTTTAATCAATGTTGTGTATTGTAGTTTCTTAATTAGTAAACAAATTTTCAAATATATTACTTCGTATTAAAAGTGAAATGTATAAAACGAAGAAAAACTTGTGCCTAAATAAAGTGGAAAAAAAATGTGTATAACTTTGATAAAGTAGAAAAGTTTGATCAACTAATTAACATAATAGAGAGTACGATACTAAATGATAATCAACCTATACTTAGGTTAAAATATTACTCCCTTCGTTTTTAATAGATGTTCCATAACAATTTGGCATAGTGTTTAAGAGTTGAATGAATTAGATAAAATAATTGAATAAGTTAGGTAAAAGAGTAAATGTGTGAGTGATTTTGTTTGAGAAACATTAATTTTGGGTGAATAGATTGGGTAAGTAATGAAAGTTGACTTTAATTAGTAAGGAATAATTCATTAATGTTTGAGTACTATAAGTAGGTAAAAAGTAGTAAAATTATTTTTAGATTTGTTTGAAATAACTATTTGAAAACATCCAAAATAGAAACCGAAACAACAAAAAGGAAAAGAAAGGAGTAAGTATTAGTAAAATTCATGTTAAATTTTTCGTTTTTCCTCTATTAATTAAGTTACATTGTCTAACTAATTTTTACTCAATTTTTCATGCACAATGTATTTCTAACATGTCTAGTATAAAACAATAATTCAACTTTATTGAACATTTAATTGAAATTTCAAATTTTTATTCCATATTCAATATATATGGCAAGAATTTTAGAAAATTATTGCATTAAATATGGCAATAATGGGCCTTTAATTTTATTTTTATTTTTATAAAAAGGGAATTTAATTTCATTAAAGGTATAATTGTATTTTTAAAGGGGACACTATCTTCCTCTCCCTTCTCRTATATAATAGAGATATATAGTGTTTTAAGGTGCGTAAAAGCTCCTTGGACTTGTAAAGCACACACTCGTGCCTGGTGCCACCTACCCCTTTATTAGCTAGCAAACAACTCGATCATTGAATTGAACACATGAATTATTTCTTTGTTTGTGTAGTCATACCATTCATATAAAACACAGTTTGGTAGCAATAATTCTAATTTATGGTGTATTAGTATAATTACTTGTATTTTGCAAAGAGCTATACTATAGTTTAAAGTATATTGTAGAGCAGCACAGTAGACTTAAGCGCTTTCACTCATCCCTATCCCTACATATATACTTATATAGGCACATACAGCATTGACCAATAGAAGTATGAAGAAACGTTAGAACATAAGTACTATTATAAAGGGATTGGTGTATATGTAATGCTTAACAATGCATAGAGATTAAACACAAGAGCTGGATACACTACATTATACGACTTTAGGTTCATAATTTACATAAAAAACGATAAAGGCTTTTAGGTGCGCTGCGTCTCTTAGGGTCATATATAGTTTTAGATCCAACAGACTCGAAACTATACTAAAAAAAAAAGGTTCAAACGAACAGAAAGAAATACACACGAAATTAGAATTAAAGCGGTTCAAATAAGTTCGATTTTATATAGATGAACAAAAACGCACCTTAATAATTAATATTAAACGTAAGTCTGAAAGCGAAAGTGAGTCAATATATAGATAATAGTCCAAATTAAAATCAAAGACACAGAGTTAAAGGTGTGATAAGCTACCAATCATGCCAATTAAGCTACCTTGAACAAACATGAGTCATACCTGACATCAAGAGGATTTCAAGCAAAGATTAAACTCACGTAAAAATATGCCACATATATGTGCCATTTCATCCTTCCACTCACTATCCATGCAATACTCCAAGTGTTTCTAACACACAACCTCCCTTTTTCACGGTTAAGACTGCTGCTTTTATTTGGCATTTGTGCTTTCATCATCAAATTATTAGACTATTTTGTTATTATACTGAAAGACTCAATATATTATTAATAATATTCCCATATAAACTCTCCTATATTAACATAAACAATCAAAGACACCCTTCTCATTCCATACATTACTATCTAGCTTATTCTTCCTTTAGTTTTTTCTCTCGCTCTTCTCCTCTCCGTTTTCGTCATTACTTTGCAATTTTTGAAGTCCAGGGAAGGAGAGAAAGAGTAGTAGACGATAAAAATTTGACCAAAACATGGGAAGAAACGAGTTGCTGCCCTTTTGGCAATGGTGATAGTTCAAGTAGGGTACACCGGGATGAACATAACCTCGAAAGTGGCGATGGAAGCGGGGCCGCCTCTGATTCTCGTTGTACCGTCAGCTCTTTGCACTCTTTCCATGTCCCTTTCTGATTTTTGGAAAGGTGAAGTGTTTCCAAGTGTTAGTTTAATTGTTGTTATGGTGATTATTTATTGTCCCTTGCAATATTTGTTTCGCAAATAATTAGTCTTACTAATTGTTGAGCTAGAGGTAAATGAGTTAATGACTTGATTAAGATGATTGAAACCAATTTCCAACAACTTGATTATTAGTACAGGCCGCCAAGAAGAAATGTAGCGAATAATAAAATAATATACCTGGAATTAAACCTAGTATACTTGAATACATTATGCAACATACTACGCCATCTTACCATTTTAATCAATTATTAACTGTTTATTTACAGAAAAACTTTAAATTTTTTAATTGTTAAAGTTGTATGTGTTAGATTTGTTTTGTTATTAGAGTAAGTATGAGTAGATAATATAAATTAAGCAAATTATTTCCATTTTAATAAATTTTGTTGAATTAAACAAATTTGTCTGTTGCAATGCAGCAGAAAACCTACTTGATTGAATTGATAAATCAATACTACTTATGGAGTAGATTTCTTCCTACTTTCTTCTTTTGAAGGGAAGTAGATATGTAGTTAACATTGTTTCTGAATTTATAAGCTCGAGTAGTTCAAAGTTCAAACATACACAATAGAGAGATAAAAAAGCCAAAAAATCGATAAATGTTATTAGCAATAGAGTTCGATTGAAATTAATTGTCAATTGAACTAATAATTGACATTTTTGTTTGTATTATTTATATAGTATTGTGACCAAAAATTATATATGAGCTTGATGTTAAATTAATTTATTAAACTTTAATTATTCATTATTTGTTGTTGAAAAAGAAGAAATATAAGCTGAATGTAATAAGAAAAATTGTTAAAAAGCTCCTCATAAATAATACCTAATGAGACTTGTTTTCTCAAACAACACATCATAAATCATATGCAATGTTTAAAATTTCTGTTAGTAGTGGTGTATTGAAAAATAAAATCTGTTGGGTAGAACCCCATTAACAAAAATTATGATTTAATCAATCCGGTCAAGTGATGGTGTATTTGAAAAAAAAGATCTATTAGGTTATATTTTTAAATTCTTATTAAGAGGTTGTTCGAAACAAAATAGTTTTATTAAATGGTTTTAAACAACGTTTCTTATGTAACTATGTAGAATAATGTCTTTAGGTATAAAAAGTCATGGATTATCATGTTCGAATCGGCTATTATGACAGAGTGTAATTAATTTAGTTATTTCATCATGGCATAGTAATTGCTAAATTGAATAGTATAAAAACGGTAGAAAAAAAATATAATATTAAAACAGAATAAATCTAACCAGACATTGCTTAAGGAAAGCATGACTCGAAGATAGAACGAAGTCATAATTATCATAACATTATTTTTTGTTGTAATTTCTTACTTGAACATGGGTTTATGTAGAAAATTAATGCTAAAGGTGTGGGAAAATATTAATATTACAATAAGTGGAATAATAAAGCAATGAGAGATTGAAAGAAAGTAAACAGAGAAACAGCTGTTGTGTAAGAATCGATAAAAACGGTGATAGAATTACAATAAGCCGAAGTAATGGTAGTGTGTCAATTGGGTGACTGCATGCTGTCATGCAAATACGAGTCAGTCCATCCATCCTACTGGACTAGAGTAGCGAACAAGACAATACTAGGAGTAATATATTTTTTTCCCGTTTCAAAAAAACGAACGATGATTCTGATATAAAGTAGAGAGAAAAAGTGTATAATTGTTGCGATGCATTTTTGATACGATTGGAGTACATAGTGCCTCGCGAGAAAGATTTGAATGCAAGTGAAATGTGTTGTATTTGCTGCATGACCGCAAGACTGATGAGTGAGACATTAATGAGTCGTTTGTTCCTCCCCACGTTTCTCTTTCCCAACCTGCGATTTGTTATTTGTAGTCCAGTTCGTTATTACGTGGATCCTACTATTCAGTATCTGTTTTTTTTTTTTTTTTTTTTTACATTTATTATTTACTCTATTCGGTGTACTGCATAGTACTTTGTTTGTGTACGTTTCTTATTTCCTTTTAAATATCTAAATAATCTAATAATAAATACAGTTGTTTTTAAAAAATTAAGGAATAACCTAAATAAAGCTTATTAGTACTATATAAGAGTATATATTAATAAAATAATAAATATGTATACTTATACGGAATACAGAGTACAATGAATTTTTTTATTAATGTTAAACTAAATCCGAATGAATTTTAACTGAGTAAAATTGTAATCATCAAATCCTAAATCACACTCATTCTGTCTTTATTTGATTTGGCAGGAGATAAATGGCCTTGTAACCAGGGGTCCTCGACAACTTCTTATGTTCCTTTTGGTAGTGGAAGTAATGTAAATATATAAGCATTATTATTTATTATTATATTTTTATTGTATTTTTTATTTTTATTATTATTTATTATTATTTATTATTTTTATTTATTTATTTATTATATTTATTTTTATTTATTTATTATTATTTATTATTTATTTATTTATTATTTTATTTATTTATTTATTTTTATTTCTACAAATGACAATTATAATTAAAATTCAATGTTTTGTGAAATACAGGGAACGTTGAATCAGGTGTGCTATTTGTTGGACGGTCAAGGATACCACTGCAGCGGTGGCCTGTGCATTGAATAATATTCTTCCGCTGATGACTTCATCCTTGCCGTCCCTTTGGGTATATATCACTACTCAATTTTCTCTGCCTTTTTATTTAATTGTTTTCGATAATATAATAGATTAATAATTAATTATAATTTACATTCAATGTCCCTTACATTTTTATTATGATTATTTAACTAATCATAATCGAAGTGTCAAAACAATATAATGCATCGATTATCGTGTTGTGTGTTGATAGTAAGTAATAACGCTTTGTAATTTGTTCAACGTGTACAGTAGGTATCGGGCTGAAAAGATCAATAACTGATCTACGATTAGTTTAGTTCGAGCTCAGAGGTAGTACGTATGACAATAGTAATAATATAATGAAGAGTATATTTTTTAACATATATACGGCAATTTAGATTACATAGTAGGGGCAATTCATTTGGATATTATGTTACTAGTACTTTAGTTTGGCCCTAGATGTCTGGTGTATGCATCTAGTCATTTGGCTGAACAACAGTAGAAGCAGTGATCCGACGAGGGTAGGAAAGAGATACTTAGGGCAGCAATAGTGTGCATTGGAGGAGCCATAGCTGCAATCTATTTTACCAATGGTCAGATTATGCGACATACGTCAACCAAAATCCATTGTGCACATCTCCGAATGATCATGTCCTCAAATACGCGTTCGGCATCGCCTAATGGTTCGTGTTTGGCCCTCTTCTCTGTTTGCGAAGCAACGCTTGCTGTGGGCATTTGGTTCATTGTCAAGTAAGTCTCATTACTAATAACTATACTACTCCTTACAATTATTTTACTATGTATTTGTGATTGGCACGCGAATGCGTGCTTGAATATTGTTTGCTGTATAATTTTTTTTTTTTGATTTGCTAATAAAGTAAAAATTAAATGTTAATGCATTTTGATTTTTGCTAGGTTACTTGTGTCTTGCTTTTGTCTTGTGTAGATTAGGTTCCACAAGATTTTCTTTTCTTTAGTTATTTAATAAATGGTGTATGAATATTATTTTTTTGAAGAAAGTTAATGCTATGATTTAAAGCAATAAATTGAAACTAAAAGAGAGTATTCGATACCTCATTTGTTTGATATTTTTATGTAGATAAGAGTATAGAGTTTCATTAATGTATATTATGGTTTGTTCATACTATGTGTGTAGCAACTACTCGTATTTGTCGGTTTGAGATAGATTTGAACTTTGATAATTGTATTTTGTTTATTAAAAGAGTATCTTAATTGTGTATTAATTGATAAATATTTAATGGTATGCTCTTTCATATTTTTTGTTAGAGATAAATCATAAACTGGTGATGACAATTTTCTCATTTATAGTGTAGATTATTATAGTTATATTTTGAATTTTTTAGATATGTTTGTTAAAATCGTCTTAAATCTTAAGGGTACAGATCATTTCATAGGTGGGACACCAATTGGCTCCCAAGTCGGCTTGATAAGATGGATAGAGATTGGGTATGCAACAATCAATTCATGTCAGAATAGGATAATGAATTGAAAGTATTATAGTGGGTAAAGTGGTGGAACTCTCCTGGCCCTACACTGAGCTCGGGCTTGAATGGGTTTCAGTGGGACGGATCCATCGTTCCTAGCCGCGTGACGAACCAAAATTTCGACTGGTCTTGGCATCATCGGTTAGAATTGTGGCAGGTTTATACGCGGTATATGAAGATAATTTCATCTTTAGAGACGTATTATTTCGGGTTCCCTAATTTTTTTCTATCATTGGTAAACACCAAATTTAAATCGGCTAATCTAATGTAGCAATTGATGTGGTTTTAGCAGGGTGTTTATAGATCTGGACTCGGGGTTTGCCTAAGTGGCTTGGACTATACAAGAAAGGGCCCTTGTATGTTCGCAGTGTTCAACCCTTGTTGTGCGTTATGGTAGCTTTTGCTTAGTTGGGCTTGCGTCATGAGAAACTCTATATTGGAAGTAGAGCTATCAATTTCTTTAGCATACAATATTTACTGTTATTCTGCTTAATTGTTTAGTGACTTTGTATATCTTGAACACATTAGAATTCATATGATTATATGAATGGTATGGTTTACTTTTTTGTAAATTTTGTAAACAAGAGAGCGCGTTAGTATCAGTTTTGTATGTTAGTGGTTCTCTTGGATTTGAGTTGATAGAATTTCATCCGTATTGTGGCGCTCTAAACATTCATTAATCAAGAGCATGTCGTTGTAATAAATTTATGGCGATCTATAACGTAGAATATGTGTTGTTTGTGAATTGATGTCAGGGCAATAGTATTTTTTGATGTATAGTTATGGTGCTAGTATGGCAGTTTGGTGGGGATAGAATTACAAGGCAAAATAAGCGTTGATATATTAGTTACCTCCCCAGCTCTAGGTCAATGTGCGGAGGTGGACAACAGAGAGTTACTGTTTGATAGTAAGATTTTGGTTGATAAAAGCGGAGACAATTGGTGGTCATTTGGTAAGAGGATGGTTTATGGATTGGAATGGCATGGATAGGATTGGGGAAGCATTGTTGGTCTTTGGTAAATAAGAGGTCTGATATGGGCAGTTAATATGACCTTCTTCTTGCTATGTTTTTGTAAAAAGTGTTCGCTTAAATTTCGTAGAATGTTGATGATTTGTAAGTGACTTCATTTCTTAATACCGATTTTATATTGAATCGATCATCATTTATAGGATATTATTTTTGTTTTTTTGTACATTAATTCGTGATTTTTTATTTCGATTTGTACAATGTGTTTTTTAAACAATGTTGTAGAGTCTATGGGGGCATGGTCAATAAGATTACAAAATTGTCATGCATCAATTAAAATATGCTTGTGCTTGTGTGTGGTGTTAGCCTTAGAATTGATCGAACAGGGTTTGTTATGAGAGTGGAGAGTATATTTGCATACTACATTTTAAAATTTATCTGATCTTACGTACGGATGTATTTAATTTATACTACCCACATGTCACATCTGGGAAGTAGGATACCAGTTTATTTTATTGTTTATACGGAGAGTGATAGTTATACTTCCGTTAGATGAATTAGGTATATAGTACAATGTGATTTGGTTAATTTGAGGTGTATCGTGGTTGTTTATATTTTTATTCACTAGTATCTGCCCTAGTTTTTTTAACTAGATGATTTTATATTTGTTGCAAAGTTCTTATTTGGGATTAACCAGATAATGAAAGAGTGATAATTGCCTTCGAGCTGTGCTAATTCGTGACAGTGTTGGATAAGATGATACCCATTTCAGGATAAGAATAAAGTCACTGTAGGTAAAGAAATGGAAAAAAAATAAATAAATAGACGAGATCACCATGGCCGCAACCATTTTTGAGGCCAACTCTGTTTTAAAGGTAGGCATCAAGTGAAGGTACGATCGGTACCACCATTAGCGAATTAGAGGGTTTATGAGCAAAATAGGCGCCAGCGACATGTATAGACAGAGCACTAACTTATATGTGTAGAAGATTGATCTATATTCTACTGCAGAGGCGATGATGTCAAAACAGGTTGGTTGGGAGTTGGATAATGTGGGGGGCTTTTGAGGTCAGTTGTTATCATGGCGTGTAGGGGTGGTATTCGACATTTTCATTTAATAGAGGATTTGCATCTTAACAAATTGGCTAGCGTCGGATGTCACCTTCGAACTCTAGTTGGACATTATAAGGTTGTGTTCTTGCATGCTTTCGAGTCTCAATCTGTGACAACTCTCTTCAGCTGACAAGATGAAGTTACTGTTCATAGCAACTGTGTCATAGTACGTGAAGCAGTATTCTTGTGATTGACTGGCTGTAACTTTGTTGACTATTTGTCATTTTCTCTTAGTTTAGCAAGACCGCTTTAATATATAAATATTTTTTTTAAAAGGTCTCATTTTTGTTCTATTTTTTTCGCGTTCATAATACCGGTTTCTCTTTGTGTATTTCACTATTTTACAACACATCAATGTTTCTTCCGTATAAAAAACAATTTTCAATTGGTGAGCCTAGGTAATGCGGATCGGGAATTACGCATGTTGTTGTTCAGGATTAAAAAGAAACAGAATGTATACAAGTTTACGATTAGGGAAGTAATAATTTACAACATACGTCCTGGAAGGGCAATAAATCGATCTAATTGGGCCCAGCTAGAGCAAAGAGGGCCCATTCTATAATGGAGCAGAATCACGTTGACACATTTTTTCCTTCGACGGCCATTATTGATTTATGGATACTCTCCAAAAGACGGGCGGCTATCATTAGATTCTGCCCGCCGTCTCTTGCATAGGGCTGAGCTGTTCTTTTTCTGCTCGCTTTCTATGTAATGGCGGCTATTTCCTCCTCTTTCTCTCTCTAAATTTCTTACAGTTGCATTCTATTTCTCTGATTTCCGATTGGTTTTCGGCTATATCATCAGATTTCTGTGTAATTTAATTTGTGAATCTGGTGAAATTTATGATCTGAATATATATCTGAATGGATCGATCTTGGATGTTGGTGAGTTGTCATATTTGAATTCTGTATTTGGGATTGTAGATTTGCATGCAAATGTGGGCTTCATTCGAGTTGAGAGGTATTCAGTAGTTTATTTCGGAAGATAGTGAGATGTGAATAACTGATTGTATGTCTCGATGCGGTGGACTTGGTAAGATTATCCACCTATTTTGTTAATAAGCTAACGGGGAATAATTGTTACTACCATTCTTAGTATTGGTTGTAATTTGTTTCTCATCTACATTATTATTCATGGTTTTGTTGCGCTTGATTTTGGGATGGTTTGTTTAGAGTGTATGATGGATATATTGGAATGTACGTCGTGAAGTCAGATTGTTTTATTGCTCGTGGATTTAAGTATTGTTATAATTGATGTAAATTGATGTGTTTTGTGATGGTGTAATATTTTTGTAGTTTTTGCTTGGTGATGATTTGGTATATTAGATGATCTAGTAAGGTTGTGGTTGTGGCGAATTGGGTGATTAATGTGGAATTGATTGTTGTGTATATAGGCTGGTTTGTGGCTTCTATGGTGATGTGATTTCGGCTTAGTTTATGAGCTGGATAAGTGTCGGTTATTAAAGTTACTATATCGGTCCAGTTGAGTCTCCGCGGATGCGTCATCCTGTAAGGATCGATCCATTTAGTGTGGTGCTTCTTTAGTTCTGCTTAGTTGTGCTGTCATGTCGGTTTGAGGCGTTTTGGATTCCTTTGTATTTAGTGCATTACTTTTATGGGTTGTGGGTTATATTCAATGGCTATATGGGTTGTCATTTGTATCTTTGAATGTGATAGTGGTAATTACATGATACTTGTTGTCTGCTAAGCTGATTGTGTGTTAAATTTCCGATTTTCCATTTTTGATACTTTAATTGATATGTGATATGGTTTTATTGGGTGATTACTTGATTCATTTGCGCATTCATTGTTGTGATATTGTAGTTTTTTGGTTATTGAGTGAGGGTATCAGGTTGTGCTCTGAACAGGAGGGTTGTAATGTTTGATGTGTGGTGGAGATATTCATTGAACATAAGCTTCATCTTGTGTATGTGGGGGTCAAGAAAGGTATATGTGTTGTCTGAGTAGAATGTTCGTAGATTTTGTATCTGTCTTGATAGACCAATTGAATCATTTGTGCCGAATGATTGATCGGAGATGAATTTATCTTTTGTTACTTTTGGCATGTATTTGCATCTGTAGGGCTTACCTATGAAGTTTTTTGTGATGTGAGGGTTCTGAGAGGTCAGGAGCAGAGGTTTATGTGTTTCCCAAATCTTTTGTTGACCTGCGGTTCAGTGTTGTGTATTAATCCACTTCTCCTCCCTCAACACTTGGACCAGCACTATCAGAGCTAAATTGATTTTGTTACTTTTTAGTTTGTTTGGCGGGTCATGTGCTGTTGGTTACACCTCCAATTGCTTCTGAATTAAATGTTAAGCAAGACTTTAAAAAAGAGAAACTGGTGTTTTTTGTCTTAGGGGTACTAGCCTCATTATCTTTGACATTGGATGGTTGACGTGGTTTCGTGAGAAATATGGCTGCTTTTGAGGGGAGGTTGTATGGACTTGTGCTAGTTGCTGATCTGTGTTTCGCTTCGATCAGGCATCTTGCATGGTTGCATAATGGATAGCACATCAGGTTAGTTGCACTCGTCGTCTTTGTCAGTTTTTTCTTTATGGATTAAGGGAAGATCTAGCTAAGCTGTGGCAGATCATGGCTCTTAAAGCTAGCTCTTGTAATCCATATCTTTGCTTTATGGTCACATAGATTGAAAGCAATGAGTCTTTGCTTATGAATTGCGGTGCTATGGACTTTTGCTTAGTTTAAAGTGTTTGCATATGAGAAAGCTGTAACTTTTTTGTTTTTGTTTAGATCAATTGGAACGGATGAGATAGTGTGAAATTCTTTTGGACTTGTCAATAGAAGTTCAAGCTACGCTACTTTTTCAACTGTTGGATATTATTTCATTCATGTAGTGGAGAACTAAGGCTTTTATGGTCCGTGCAATCTAATCTTGAGGGGCACTCTACGTTTCTCTAGAGATAGTATATTGTGCATTCTTGTTGTGAGTCTCGTTGCTATAGATTAATGAATATCGATTAAATCTCGTATATTGCCACATTAACCTGCTAAAAAATCACTCTAGGGAAGTATAATCGATTCCTTTTTATAAAGACCAGTATGTTAATGTGGGTGGAAATTGTTGTTTGGTTCTTGGCTGATTTGTTATGTTGTTTGCACAAACAGACAGACTAACTATGGGGAAATTAGCTGATAAATTGTTTATTGTGGAAGATATTATGTTAGATTTCTTTCTTTAAATTTTAGTGGCTTTAGTATTGGCTTTGTTGTCCAGTGCTTTATGTCGTGAATGGCACTCTACGGTTTTTTATAAGCAAGATTAGAATATGGTGATTTCTGAGTTGCTTGCTTTCGCCTATGGAGATGTGCAACCATGATGTTGGCTCACATTAGCCACTCATAATCTAACACGAATAACCCTATTCTGGCTTGTCTTAATGACTACCATTGGGGTCAAAATGTTTATTTGATTTTGTGACATTTCAAATTCAGCTTTTTTGGAGAGCAGGAAGCGACAAACCTTTTAATGTGAATTGACTTGGATTTTAAAGTGAGTTGCACATTGGAAAGTTGAGTGCAGTATACTCTTTTTTAAACAAGGTGCTTAAGGCTTTTTTATATATATTATATCTAATATTATTTTATTATTATAGCTGTCTATAGTGACGTTGTAGATTGCTGCAGTTTTGCATCAATTTTTAATTAGGTGGCGGGAGAGGTACTGTGTGTAGTTTGCATCCCATCACCGCGGGTTGATGGTGTTGTGTTAAGTAGCTTGATTGGTGTAATCCCTTAAGTGTAATTTTCTTTTTCCTTTGTACGGTGTAAAGCTCACAATAATCACTATTTAGACTAGAGTTGAATTCATGAATCATGACGTTGATCACTAACTATGCAGTCCCCTTCCATGTCTTAATTCTCTAATTGCATCATCTCTTAGTAGTCCATGCGGTGAAATGTTGTTGTGGGATTAGGCGATTTTGATTTGTTTGAACATAACAAACATAAGCTAGGGGAGTTCGATGATTAATTGTTAATGGGGAGATATATTTAGTTTTCTTTTCTATCGAAATTTATGGCTGTTAGAATGCACTAATGCTTATTGAGGTCCAGTGCTTTTATCTATGTTGGTGAATTGCACTTCTACGTTCATTAAGCATTGAATAGATATGACTTTTTCTGAGTTTGTCTTGCTGTTCTTCTGATGGATATGTGCAACTTATGATTAGTGTCTCCATTAGCAATATATCTCACTACGAGTAACTCCATTTGCTTTCATTCTAATTGCTTAGTAATGATCATGGTGGTCCAAAGTTATTTGATTGTTTGTGATCATTAACGTAAATTCAACTTTTTGGAAGCTACCAAGCAACTATCGTAAAACTGACTTCTCGTTTGGATTGGGAACTTAGTGACTGGCTTGCTGTTTGCGCAATCATTAACTGTTTCCTGATTATTAATGTCATTGTGTTGATTTTCTCGTTGCAGTTTCTGCATATTTTTTATGATAATTTTTGGGGATATTTTCAGATCGTTCTTTGTGGAGACATTACTTCCAAAATACTCAAGGACTTATCTTTGTGGTGGATAGCAATGATCGTGATCGTGTGGTTGAGGCTAGGGATGAGCTGCACAGGATGTTGAATGAGGTAAGCAATGAACCCGGGGATTTAACATTGAACATGCAACTGACTGTTATTTGTTTACATTCTCAATGAAAGTCAAATCDCATCTTAAATGGTATTAACATGTTTGCGTGTACTGTGTAGGATGAACTGAGGGATGCCGTCCTGCTGGTTTTTGCCAACAAGCAAGATCTTCCAAACGCAATGACTGCTGCAGAGATTACTGACAAGCTTGGTCTCCACTCTCTTCGTCAACGTCATTGGTAAGTTGTTAGTTTCTACGGAGTACTTTTTAGTTTTGTAATGGACTAATGGTTTGCTTAGTTTGGTTCCCTTCTCTACATGTATACTTTGTTATTGATTTGAAGAATCTCYGTGAACTTTTTRTGACACAGGTATATTCAGAGCACTTGTGCAACTTCTGGTGAAGGTCTTTATGAGGGACTGGACTGGCTGTCCAACAACATCGCCAGCAAGGTATGCTAAAAGCCATTCAATTATTTATCATCAAAAGTTTGAGATGTTTGTTGTTGGGTCGTTGCATTTACTTCAATTTATTCTCCCTTGTCGCAGGCATAGGTGACAGATATTGCCTGGCTGTGKCTAGTTGGATATTGAAGCACCTGCTTGAGGTGGTGATGATAACGATCGTTTTGCCGTTTTTTTTTTATTTTTATTTTTGAAGTTGAAGATCACAGGAGTGATTTGTTAATGTGATTATCCTTATGAAGGTTTTGTTATGATTATAGAAATTGTTATATTTTGATACTTTGTAGATTCAGAATAACTGTAAGTGTATCCCATGAAAGAGATTGTCAGCATGTTGATATATACTGTTACTGTGATATTCTTTTGGTACAAATGACTGTCATCCAAATTTTGCTTTTCTGTCAATTTGGGATTTTGGGGGTTTGGGCAATTCTAAAGAAGTCAATTTGTTTCATTGATGTGATTCATTGATTAATTAGTWTATGTATAGCTGAGCAGCAACCCTGTAAAAACTCCCTWATTWGTGCACGAGTTTTGTTCCTGGGTTCGATTTGAACCTTGGTTGTATTCCATCATGGCCATGTTTTTCACAGGGTTAAAAAGATTAATCTCGATCTCACTCATAGTGACGGGCAAGGAGAAGGTAGTAATTTGATTGGTAGAGTGAAAGCGTCGTCAATCCAATTGCCATTACTGTCTTCGAGAGTGATGATGTTAGACCTTGATTATTTTACTTTAGTAATTACTAGATAATTTCCGAACATATGTTTGATTTTCAAATAAAATATAAATTGCTCTAAACAAAATTAATACGGAATATTTGATATTTTTAAATTGTCATTATTTTAAAATAAGGCTTTATTTTGACAAAAAAATATTTTTTAGCTAGAATTATAATGAATTAATAAATATACTCCGTATAAAATTTCACTCAAAAACACATTTATTAACCTTCATTAAATGTCTTTTTTTTAATGCAAAAATTAATAGCGTGTTTGGGAGGGAAATTTAGGAGGGAAAATTTTGGGAGGTGGAGATTGTTTTAGTAGTAGTAAGTATATAAATATAGATGTGCAGATATTTGGTGTTATAGACTTATAGTCCCCATATTGCCTCCAATTAAGCCTTGCCATTTTGAGCCCAAACTAATTTTTAAATATGCATAATATACTTATTTAGTAACACAATTAAATGGCAACTTTGGTTGCGAAACGGACTCTTCAAAGAAATACAGAGTACTTCTATGTAGTCAGTGATTAAGGGAGTTTGAGTGTGTCATTAGAAACAAATTGGAGAGGTTGTGAAAAAGACTGGAGAGAGAAAGTGGTTCCTATCCCTTACTAACCAAAAAATAATCACCTTTAATTCACATAAAATTTTAAACCAAAAATGAAAACCTTACGGAATTACAATTAAATTGTTATTTTTCAAAAGTAAATCAAATAAATCAATCAATTCAGTGACATATTTGTATAGGGTTCCGTAATRATGKGYAACTTTTRATGTCAAAATATGTGCTTCTTAATTAACCTAAAAGTTACACATAATTACGAAATCTTGTAAAATGTGTCACTGGATTGATTTAGTTGATTACAAATTTCTCAAAATATTTAAGATAATCAAGAAGGTCAATTTCAACTTCTCAAGCTTGGCAAGGAAAGAACTCAAGATTAATTGGTATTTGGTAGGATTCATGGTATTCAAATGGGAGCTCGGAGTGAATTGCACCAAAAACTACGTTTCTCATCATTTCATCAATAACCTCTCTTTGCATTTTTGCTAAAATTAAATTCACTCAAACCTAAATTACTCTCATCAACTCCATTTTACAGTAACATTTTTTCCTTCTTCATTTGCATCCAAAAATGGCGTACTCTTCTTCTTCAATGGCGTTCCTGGTAACTTTCTTCGTCTCTCCTCTTCTTTCCTCCGCTTCCTTTTTCTCTCTTTCATTTTAAATTTTATTCCGTTATTCTATTCGTGATGTTGATTCTATCACGATCTGAGTTGTTCCTCAAATCAGTCAGAGAACAATGCAAATTAGGGTTTTCGACCTCAAATTTCCTGTTTATTTGTTCCAACGAATGATTGTTATGCTCCCTTCCTTCTATCGTCTTTCACTCAGCTCTTTACAGCATTTCCAATTGAAACGCCTTCATCCTCACTCCACCATCATCTCTCTTTTAAACAGCTCCATTTGTCTGGTGTTTAGCCCGATATGCATATCTTGGTATCCTCGTAATTGCTACTGCCATTTGGGCGCCATCGATTTGGGTTTCTCCTCTTGGGTAAAGGAATTAAGCTTGGGTATCCCTAATTCTGTTATGTTGACTACCTTAATAAATGGATTCATCCACTCTCATCAGCTTCCCCAAGCTCTTCAATTATTCCATAAAATTGTCAAGCAAGGATTCCAGCCCACTTAGTCTTATTTGGTGCTTTGGTTAAAGGTCTTTGTAGCGTAGGTGAACAACGCTGTGCCTCTAAATCTGCTTACCAATATGCTGCAATCTGGTCCATGTAGCCTAACCTTGTTATATACTCCACAATCATTGATAGTCCTCTGCAAAGATAGATTCATAGATAAGCAAGGACCTGTTTCTCTTGTATGAAACGGCAGGGCATTAAACCCGATGTTGTCACTTATAACTTCCTTCATTCGAGGCCTCTACAATTCTGGCTCTGTGGATGAGGCTAAGGCTGTGTTGGTGAGAATTTAGATGAACATTCACCAGATGTTATTACATATAACATACTCATTGACATGTTTTTGGTAAAGATGGAATGTCGATCAAGCACAAAGCCTTACTACAATCTATGATACACAAAGGTGTGCCCCTAACTCATTACTTATAATGCTTTACTTGATGGCTATTGTTTTGCGTGGCCAAATGAAAGATGCTGAAAAGCTAATTGATGTCATGGTCCAAATGGTTGGGAGCCTAATGTTGTCAGTTTCAATACTATGTCAATGGATTTGCAAGGCAAGACAGTTGACAAGGCCTTGGCCGTACATTTCAAGGAATGTTAAGAAAGGGATAAAACACAGATGTTTTCACCTATACACTCTTATTGACGGATTATGCAAGCAATAGGCTACATTTGCACGTCAGTTGTTCGAGGATATGCGAGAGCATGGAACACTCCCAATGTTGTTTTTAAGCGTATGCTTCTTTGCTTGATGGCTTATGCAAAAGTGCACAAATAGACGAGGCAGTGGCATTACTTAAAAATATGAAAAATAATGATGTTAATCCTGATAAATTCATCTGTGCCATCCTAATAGACGGTTGGTGTGAGGCTGGTCTACTGGAAGATGCAGCAAAGTTCTTCACTGCTCTTGTAGCAAAGGGTCTACAACCTGACGTGAAAACATATAATGTAATGATCAAAGGCTTTTGCAAGAAAGGTCTTATGGATGAAGCTATTCTATTAATGAAAAAAATGGAGGAAGATGGTTGCTCCCCTGATGAAGTAACCTATAATACTATCATCAGAGGATGTATACTCAACAAGGACTTGTCAAATGCATTTTACTATTGYGATCTTATGGTTAGCAAGGGGTTTGAAGGTGATGCTGACACTTTCTCATTATTTGTTGGTCTCCTGTCTTCTGATAACTTAACCCGCTCTTCCAAGGACCAGATTCAAAAGTTCATCAAGAASACTAGATAATTGCAACTATTGCATATATTAGAAATATTGTGAGCATCTTCCTAATATGTTTGTGAGCAATGGTAAGTTAATTGCTGGCTTAGGCTAATTCTTTGTTGACTCTGAGAGACTCTGATAGGTTCAGCTACGGCCACACTTTTTGATTTTTCGTATCCATTGAGTGCTATGTAATATACATTGTGGATTGATCTTTGTACGTAAGTGTGGTTCCTTCWGTTCAGAATTACTGTGGAATATATTAATGAATGAAAGTATTTGGCATTATTGCATTACTACGGGGACACAAGTAAACAAATAAATGAAACTCTAGTCCCCCAATTCTTTTGCTCTCTGAATGTATGGTTGTGCAATTACTTGTTGACCATAATGATCTTTATAGCTATAAAATCTAGTGATTGATTGCTTACATTAGACCCTCTGTGATYACTAATTGTTTCAATGCACCCAATCCCAACACCGACCCCAACTTCCCCTGTTCCCTCTCCCTTTTCCCGAATACTTTGACAAAAAGGTCCTTGTTAGTTGATGGGGCAGTCTAATTTTTGATTTTTGTTTCATAGGTTGCATTTAGAAATTAACAGGGATGCCACTTTTTAATTCCATCAACATCTAGAAGGTCAACGAAGACACTTTCTTGGGCCCTAATGAGGTGATTTGGATGCCTCAAATTATATATGGATGTCTTCCAATTCTGCTCCTTTTTTGAGCTTTCTCGCAGATAGTTTTTCCACTGCCTAACTCTTTATATGAGTAGTTTCTATAACCACTTGAGATGGTCCATGTTATTGGTGAAAATGTAGAGATCCCTGGAACAAAAAAGGTAATGTTACTTCTTAAACTGTTGTTCTTATTCCTTGGCGCTGAAAGGCACTTAAAATATGATAGTTTTAGTTATTCTGATTACAGGTAGTGTCAGGGTGAGCATTTGCGGTATCTTGATGATTGTTGTGTACTTCTGTGCCATAGGCCCTTAAGTATTTGAACGATTTGATTCTGTTTTGGAAGATGGAAATTTCTGTTACTCAGTGAATATTCCTCATAAATTTGGAGTTTTCACATGTTTATGATATTTTGGTGCTGCCGTATGTGAATTTTAGACAAAATAATCATGACACGCGAGTTTTTGTGGTGTTTTGAATTATAATGTTTATTGATGTTTTTGTGTGTGTACGTGCGTGTGTGTGTATTGTTTATGCTATAGTGCAAATATTGTTTAAATGCTCTAGATAATATGGGCAGCTAGCCAAAAATATGTGGATCATACTAAAACTTCCTTTGACAGAACATAAGTATGAAGTAATTTTTTGTTGGATGTCAATTTTTTTAGGACTGCAGGACAAGGGGTAGTCGTTCCCCTTTTTATCAAACACTGCAATCTGCCATTAATGCGAGCAATTCAGAATTGCTCTATAAATTCACATTTCAATAAACAAGGTAGAAGAACTGCAACAACCAAGATACAGCTCTTTACTTCCTGCCGTATCATAAAAAACCGCAAACAAACTTGAAGGTTGCAGCGGACTCTAGTTAAAAGATTGGAATTGTGATTAATAGTTGGAGGGTTTACAGATTAAGATACAAGTAGAGAAAGAAAGTGGTCCCTTTATTTTAATGACATGGCACATGGGCAAGTTTAAGGAGGGAATTATTCTTTCCCAAAATTCTGATTCCCTCCAACTTAATATCCCTCTACAAACATTCCCATAAATTGTAACTTTTAACACCAAAATATCAGCCACTTGGCTATAAAGCACCGAACTATCCAGCTCATTCCCAGAACACAACCAAAGAAATAGGCTGACTAGCATTCAACACATAGAAAGCTTAATTTTACTTAGTTTACCAAAATAGTTTTAAAGTTACACTTCCACACCTGCAACTTAACCTACTGTAATACAATAAATAATTACTGAAAAGGTTAGTTATTAGTTGAAAATGCATGCAGAGGAAGATGGTTGATAATGATTCACACTTGGATTTTTGTTGGTGAGGTGGAATGCTCCAAGGCAGGTGAGGTCAGTCCTCCTCTTCAATCTGAAACAAAAATCGCAGCACAACAAGAAGAAAAGCAAGATGAGATATGTTAGGCATTTTTTCAAGACAGAAAAGGCAACTTACTGTCAAGAAAAAAATCACGTTGGTGCATTAGAGCTACTTCTAACCCAAGAAAACAAGGTTCCCATGGGGTTTCAAGTAAAATTGGAATATGCAATTGGTGTTCACACAAATCCATCCAAGATCAAAGACATTAAGAGCCAAAAAGAAAGAGGGGAAGTGATAGATGTCAACTATAGAAAGGTGTTGTGGCAGGCAAAGCAAAACAGTACGAGGAGGATTCTCCAACGAGTGCACTACATTCGATACTATAAGGCCTTTGCTGGTGTCTCAAGGTTCCTCACTGTGTGGTTCGAGTTTGTACAGATAAGGGAAACTCAGGCGTCATTCAATGCACAACACCCCCCGCAGTTACAGGAGGACATCAAGCGACAGAAATGAAGTGGGTTTAACGAAACACATCCACCAGGAATACGGGCAGCCTGCTGATTTGATACTGAAAAATGTCATACATATTGATGAAAAGTGGTTCACCTAAATCCAGAAAAGGACGAATCATAATATTACACTACACAAAAAAGAAGACCATATAGTGTCCAATCAAAAAGTACAAGAAAAAAAGATAGAAGGTCAATGTTTAATGGCTGGTATTGGGAGACGCTCTATGGAATGAAAAATGAGGCAGGAATACAAATGAATGAGTAGTATTAGTATTAATATATAAAATAACAGAAATTGTTGAGTTTAGAAAAGACACAAAAAAAAAAATCAAAGAATAGAGTTGAAAGATGACAAATGGAAAACAAAAGCAGTCACAAGTACACAAGAAGTGTAAAGACAAGACATTAATTGACAAGGTTTTCCAGGATCAATTGAGGACATGGCACAGATAAGTTATGCCCTCAAACAGATATATCATACAACAAGATTAACGCAAGGCCACACATAGAATGATTAAGAGTTCAGGCAAGCTCAGCAACAAATAATGTGTTCGACATTAGGATTGACTTTCCAACCTGCACAGAACTCCTGACTTAAATGTTTACTAGATTTTGGGGTGTTCAATGGTTTTCATGCAATTTCAGGTAACCCAATTTTTTCCAAAACTATTGATGAGTTGATTGGAAAGGGTAGAGGAAGTTATGCATCTCGCTACGACAGATTAGAATCAACATTGTTGGCTAACACTACAGTAACGTGATGGTTGAAATTCTGAAAGACAAAGGAGGAAAAACAACTTCACAACCATCGGTAAAGGCAAGAAGGAAAATCGGGAACCTATCCTAAAATGTGCAATGAACAGAAGCTGTAAGATGAGGTCTGTTGAATATTTTGAATGACAGATAATACCATATTGAGAGAAATGAAGTTTCACAACATTCTTCAGGGACAGGAGAAACAGTATTTGATTAGATAAGCAGAATTGAAGTGTAACCATTTTTTTTGTACTGCACAACATAAAACAACTTTTTATAGAGTGGTTATTTGTCTATGTAAGTTGGTGAAGGGAGTAAGATAGCAATGGTGCTTAAGTCATTTATGTTTTGTGTTAAAAATCGGTTTCCTAGTCAATGAAATGCTTTAACATTTTGCAAAAAAAAAAAAAAGATCATACAACTAAAACTGACCATCAAGCGGTGTTTGATTCTCACTGATCATCCTCTTACCTACACAATTGGCTCCAATTAGGCATTCACAATTTGGAGCAGAAGAAAGAAAACTGCCTTCAACAAAAAGGAATATTATCAACTGCGAGACCAATTTGTGCGAAAGGAATTCGTGGCCTGAATCCCCTCATCATCTCTGGTTTGTATGAATCCAACAAATCAACAACATAACACCTAATAGTGAGAACAACAAGAGCACCGACAAAAAGTCTCTAACAATATCACTCAAAAAATTAAGTATCGAAATAAGATCATATTACTAGTTACAAGCATACTCATCATCACATCAATCCCACCACAACAACAAACCAACAAAAGCATACGAGCATCCACATAACAACAAAGCAACATAAGATAAAGCAACATAAGCAACAAAAGCAAATCAGCATCCAACATATAGCAATCACATCCAACATAGCAGAGCAGTCCAACATAAGCAACAAAAAGCAACATAAGCATCATAAGCAAACAAAATCAAGTATCCCAACAAACTGTCAACATAAGCTACAATAACAAAAAGCGCCACAGAATCAACATAAGAAAATTATCCACATTATATACAAAAAAAATCCCAACAATATCCAAAATATCCAACAAAATCAACATAACCCAATAACATCACCACAAATCATAAATATCCAAATACCATCACAAAAAATCATACCACAACAAATCATCCACATTCATATTCCAAAATCATCCACATTATTCAAATCTCCAACAACTATAAAATAAATCAATAATCAAGACATAAACCAGATCCAATAAACAGAAATCCAATATTCCAAACAATAATCCATCAAATCAATATAAGCAAACAGAATCAAAAGGGATTAAGAATAAACCGAACCAATAAATCTCAAGATACAAACAGAATCCAATAAACGAATCCAATAATCCAAGACATAACCAGAATCCAATAAACCAGACATCCAATGAATCCATAAAATAAGTACCGAATCAGAATCAACATAAGCAACAGAATAAGGGATCAGACAACCTCACTAACAGCATAAACCATCAGGAAAAGTAAATGGAAAGAGTAAAGAGACCAAAAATTGTCACAACAGTAATTCTCACTTATACTGTGTGGGTCAAGAACTCCTCAACAGGTTTCCACCTTTTAATTAAAATATAAATTTTGCAACACGTGTTGTACCCCCCCTTCCCGCAGTGGACATGTCGACGGGATGGCAGATGAGAGAGCTTGGATAAACCCGTCTTGGGTTTTCCATGGCACTTTACCTTTTGACGTACCTGTCTGTCTCTCAGATTGTTACAGCAGATAGGACGATCAAAG
>SNQN01003928.1:0-21422 GCA_008642245.1 Bassia scoparia | reverse complement strand
GTATGTTTTTTAATATATAGAGGGGCATTGTCGTTAGGCCCTGTTAAGGAGTGTAATTTGATCAAGTTGGAGTAATGATGCTAAAATACAATACATTGCAGGGGAGAAGGAATTTGTTGAAAGTTTGCAAAGGAGTGTATACTATTTGTCTATTATCGTGCATTCTAAGCCAAAAGACTAGAAACATATTAGGATCTTCCCTACTTGTATTGTAGAGCCATTGCAAAATAGTATAGCACAGTAAACGCTTGCGAGGTTTTTGAAATAGAAAGTTTTGGAAACGGGAAAAGTTAAAAGAGAAAGAAAATATATATACTTGAAAATGTATATAATGATATAATCTAACTAAATGGTATTAAGATATGTGGTACTTCATTTAAATAAAACATCAAATATTATATAATCCATAGATTGTTTTTCTCCCAATTAATATTTACATTGAGAAATTGTGTATTCAATAGTAAAATGACTAATAATCAATCGATTTAAAGAATAAATAAATTAAATAATAATAGCGTTATCAAAGTGCATAAACGCTAGTTATTAATAGAAAGTGAATGAAGGTACAAAGTCAACAATGTAATCCAATACATTAGTTGAGGTAAATGTGTGTGTTTGTAAGCATAGAGTTTTGAATCATTGCTGCTGTGATGTATTCGTAGAGTTTTTGATATAGGAAATCGTTTCTGAAATTTTATTTTGAAGCTTTTTAGAATCGTTTCTGTAGAGTTTCTAAGGTTTATGAGTTTCAGAAATGTGAAAACGCTAAAGTCTAGAAGTTTCTGTGTTTCATGAGTCTCGCGTAGCAATAAATTTTGGTCTTGTCTTCTTCACGACCATGTTGTCTTAGTTGTAAGCCTAATAGAAAATTGGTTTGACGCAATTGAATATCTAATGAACCAGAATGCTGTGAAGAGATGCATGTAGGCCCACAGCTAACCTGGCGACAATTTTTTATTTCATTTTTTAACTTTTTGTAAAACTAAACGATGTCATTTTCACTCGTTAAGAGGTGAAACGACGTTGTTTTTGTTAGAATACAGGCAACGATATATATAAAATTATAATATAATATATATATATTAGATATATATATATTAAGAGTTAGAACTGCAAGGATGCGACCAAATGGTAGCTGCGTCAGCGTCTCCCTAAAGTTGTCTTACGTTCAATTAATTTGATCTTATTTACTAATTTATGTTTGTAAAAATTCATAATTTTTGAGATCTATAAATAAACACATTTTGTGTATAATGTATGATACACTTTTACAATTCTCCCCTCTTAAACGATTAATTATTATTTCCAAAATATTAATAAAATTGCTAAAATTAGAATAATCTCTGAATCCAAAAACCTATATTATTGGAGAATCCAAACCTTAGATTTAGTTAAAACCAAACCCGACGATTTATTTTTGCTTTATATAGCAAATCAATAACTAAAAATTAAATAATTTTCTCTTTCAGTTTCAAAATTATCCATTTTTTAATTCATTTGAAATATCATCTTCACTGTTCTATGTTGCAATACCGTTGCCTCCATATTCCCGTATATTGTTGATGAAATTCAAATACTCAGCAATTCTCGCCCACAAATTTTTTCCTATTATAAAATCAAATTTTAGTAATCAAATAATTTTGCTAAATTTTTATATGTAACTACATCGTGTCTTTTTATATTTTGATGAAAATTTACAATAAATATTTTTCTATTTTTAATATAGTATTATTTGTTGATTATTGTTTATATGTCATGATGTTTTATATTTCCATCATGTTCAATGATTATAACAGTGTTTTATGTAGCTTTTGTAAAATATAGTCTTTATGTACTACAAGTCTCACTTTATAACTTGTTTTTTAAAGAAAATATCCATGGTTATTTATTGAATCCCATTGTTTTTATAAAACTAGATATTTTTTTTTAAGACTACTACTGTTTAATTTATAAAATAGATTGAAATTTTTTAATAAAATCGAACTTTAAAAACTAATTTGTTGCAATGTAAAATATAAGCTTTTTTTGTATCAAGAATACATACCAATTAAAACAAATTTTCATTAATTCATTAAAATAATGACTTCTAAGAAACCGATAATTTTAGATCAAATATTTGATATTATTATATTTTGAAAAGTATATTTTTGAGCATTGAGAAATTCCAAATTTGTTTGCATTTTTTTCAACCTCAAAAATCAATTTAGCCTCAACTCCAAGGAAGATAGCCAAATGAAATATTTGAATTGCTTTGCAATTCAACTCTCTCCTCTCCTGTCCTTGTAGGGCGGACGGCGTCTATGTGTCTTTCTTCTCCTCTACTTACTCGACGGACGGCGAGGCCGTTCATCTGCGCTGCTGTGCGCTATTTGTTGGTTGCTACTGTTGTTGCCTTGCTATGTTGTTGCGTTGCTACTGATCGATCTTAATACTGAGGACTGATCATCGTTAGGGTTTCGGTTTTTCAAGGTACTCCTCTTCTTGCCCTAATTTTGTCTTCATTCTTTTATCTTTTTTTCTTGATCAATTAATTTTGTTTTGTTGGAATTATTTATGAATTATTATTGTTTTGGTTTTCGTAATTATTAATTACGAATTTGATTTTGGGATGAATTCGAAGACCGAACAATGAAATATGGATAATTAACATACAACACACATTCATATTGCTACAAACACTCTGATTAATCTCTAAGTGTGTTGTGTGTAAGGCAAAGGAAAGACCAACCGAAGAACTAACCGGGTTTTAGCTTGATAACTGAACTTATTTATTTCTACTTGCTTTTGTAATTCCACCATCTTCTTTTCAAGCACCTTTTCCACATCGCATCTGTCATTCCATAAATTGGATTTTAGGTATTTTTTTTTCAAAAAATAGATTAAATCTGTAATGAACAATTGGAAGCTAGCTTAAACTTACAAATTGTAAGAAGTTTCATACTGCAAATAAAGGTATTTGCTTAATAAAAACATTATATCCTATGCAGCACAATAACTCTATCTCCTCTCCATGTTGGCTGCAGATTAAATTGGTCAAAATCCCCAGAGAGTATACGGGTCTCTAATCAGGAGTTGATATTCTTGTAAGCAAATTTTTTGCATATTAATTGAATAGTTGAGTATATTTACCTAGGACTTGACGTTATTGTATTGGGTGAAAGTTTCCTCAGTCATTGAATTTTTGAAAGTTCGCTTCAACTCAGTGTAAATTTCACTGACTACTCAAAGTAATGAAGGAATTTTGTTGAGCTTTTTCATTCATTTTGTAACTTATTGAGTTGTTTTGAGTTTTATCGATTTGGATCAATTGAGTCCTTAAAGATAGCACTTGGTCTACTTTTGCTATGTTGCGTGGTTTCCTATTATAAGGTCCTGACTAGACCCTCATGGAATGGGTAAGTATAGCCTTGATTGTGGTCAATGCCGTCATGAAATTGAATTGTGTGCATTGCCTGTGCAAATATAGGTTGCACGGAGACGGGATTAACGGGGACATATACGGGTACGGGGACGGAAAAAGGCATTTAAAATATTCCCCGGGTACGGGGACGGCTTTGGGGACGGGATTATATATATATATATATATATATATATAATATATATATATATATATATATACTATAGATATGAAATAGAATGGTGTTGATATATGTTTCCAATGAAAGGCAATAACTAGTTACAATTGACAAAATAATAAAAAAAACCCTATAAAAATCAGTAATAAATAAAATAAATACACTACACATGAGGTACAAGAACCAGCTTAACCCCCATAGTATCTCAGCACAAAGCCAAAAGCCCATAGTATGAAATGTTTGTTCGTTTTGGTATTTTGGTTTTTGTTTTGGGTCCACAAAGCCCAAAAAGAAATAGGGTTTTATTTTTTTTAAAAAAATTTGGACTGAAATTCCATGGTGGACGGCTTGAGTTTACGCACCGTCCCCAGAAAACGTCCTCAACATCATTGCCGTCCCCGCTAAGTCAAGCGTCGCCCCCCGAGACGTCCCCGAGCCCTTCCCAAGCCGTCCCCTACGTCACCGTTTTGTTGCCCTGGGAACGCGGTATGCGGCACTAGAAGCCGTCGACCAGTGCAACATAGTGTGCAATTGTCTGCATATTTTCTTTCTCTATATTGTAATATGTTCTGAATTTGATCAACCGTAACTTGGTAAATGTTTATAATGGCTTTATGATTTGGTTCCTTTTGGTTTGGTGCTTCTTGATCGTCAGAGAAGTACTCTTTACGATTCTCACTTTCATCAGCAACCCGGAAAAATGGCGGGAGGAAAAATTATGGAATAGGAGAAGCAGAAGGGCAGAGCGACCCATTTTTCAAGGAAGGAATCCCATTTCAACAGAATCAAAGAGGACAACATATATGTGAAGATCCAATGTTGGTTGAATCAATTGTTAAAAAGCCGGTATTAAACCAACTGACGTCATCCTTGAGAATTGGTCCTGGTACTGGTAATCCTCACTAAGGAAGCCTTCTAGAAGCTGGTAAGAAAAGTTGTTGCTGTTGAAGTTGACCAGCGTATGGGTTCGT
Source organism: Bassia scoparia (assembly GCA_008642245.1). NCBI lineage: Eukaryota > Viridiplantae > Streptophyta > Magnoliopsida > Caryophyllales > Amaranthaceae > Bassia > Bassia scoparia. Next base: position 16,876 of record SNQN01003928.1, on the reverse strand, counting down.
TGAGCTTAGAACGCCGTTTTCAGGGCACACACTTTCAGTAATCGTTTAGGAGGTTTTTTCTTGTGTTGTGAAAAGATTAGATTTTTTTGTGATTATACTTTTAATTTTGATTGATGAGGGTTTTGTCAATTGTTAAAGGACTGTAATTCTCACTGTTTTTTTTTTTTTTTTGTTTTTTTGTATTTTAAATACTGATTTTGTACTGGTAAAATTTGGTATTCTATGAAGGGTTTTTGTTTAATTGTTTGAAAGATTGAGTTTTGGTGTTGTTTTGAGTATGATTGCTTAATGGGCAATTCCCTTGTAATGTAGAGGTTTAATTTCTTCTCTTTTTGATTTTTGTGGCCCTTTCTTTTTGTTGAATGGTTGGTAATTTTGGGGTATATTTTGATGTACAATGATGTGGTAGAGGTTTGATTTCCCAATTGTGTGTTTTGATTGTGAAAAAGATTGATTCTTGTTGATTAGTTAGAATGCAGTTTTCGATGGGATTTGAGGTGAAAATCTGAGTAGTGATTGGACTTTGGGGTAATTTTTAATTGTGACATTTATAAAAGTGTTATAATTATATTCTGGGAATCTGTGGGAATTTACTTGTGTTCTCTGGGCTAAAACTGAATGAAACTAAGTGGAAGGTTTGAAAGATTTAGGTCAGACTTTCATAGGAATATTACTAAGATATTTTTTGTAAGCAGATTTGCACATGAAAAACTCCTTAATTTCGTTTTTTGAAGTGGTTGCTTTTGAATTTTTTTCAGCCAATTTAGGTTCTACTTTGTTTAAGCTAACATTTAAAGACGAATTGCAACTCGGAGAAATGTGGGGATTGAGAACTTTCAATGGTATGTGGTTAGGGTGATTTCCAAATTTAGTCTTGAAACAAAGTGCAGATTGGTGTATATGGTGATTATGAAATGCCCACATTTTCGTCCTGAAACTAAGTGCCATGTGCTACTAATTGGGCTTTTGGGATATGGTGGTTAGAGCAATGTCCAAATTTTCGTCCTACAAGCAAGTGCTAAATGTTGAGAATTGGTGGTTATTATGGTGGTTAGTGAGTGTATCCAAATTATTTGATCAATTACCCCAAAGTCCTAATTGGAGAACCCATTAACACAAGTACATTATTAACATTTTCTCTAGTTGTTTTTCGTGTAAGAACTAAGAACATTGTGTAAATACCTAAGCAAGTACTCCGTATATGACAAACATGCTAAGCATGGTTAAAAATATTATCTTTATTCTTTATTCTTCGAGTGTATACTATTGTGCTTCGTGCTAAATTTTCTGTTATTAAAGCTCTGTAGTTGTGCTGTTCCATCTCTTCACAAATTTGCTCTGTTACCCAGAGGTTTTCAATTTTGCACTGGAGTCTTGAAATCAATTTTGTGGGGCAAACCCATTAGTTTTCTTTATTACTAACATTACAGAACTCATTACATTTTCTGACCATTTTTTGAATACAAGAGGTTTATCCAAGGAGATGTTCTGAAGTGGAATTCCGTTCTCTCGATATCTGTGTTGACCAACTCCTTACACAGATTCTTCTCCTCTGGTGTTCAAGTTGTTAGATTGCGAACCAGAAGAAGAATTTTAGATGTGCAATCATTATAGTTCAGAGAGAGTTGCAATGAGGCTGGTTGCTCAGCTGGTGACAAACTTTATTGCCGTCTTTCTGTAAACCTCAATTCTTGCTCGGGTCTTCCATCTCCTTAAAGTTGGAAAGAAAATTTCAGGCACGCCACCCAAGGTCGATTCATCGTTGTCGTATTGAACCTAAGAAACCTCTTCCTATACCAGAAGGCAAACTTAAGGAGTGGAATGGGATGCTTTTCGCTATGTTCTCAGTCGAAGGAACAAACACTAGGATCAATATTTGGTCAAAGAAGGTTCTAGAGAATGCTCGAGAAGAACTACTCAAGACCTTAAGAATCAATTAGGTTGTGTTGAAGGGTGCTCAGACGCCATTGATATGTCTGTGTTAGCTGATGTGAAAGATGATCAAGGAGTTGCTCTCATGGAGGATGAAGGACCATAGTTTGGGATGTGGAGGGTGGAAAAACGCTGAGGGATAGATGGAGGTTGAAGGACTCTGGATGCCAGACCTGATATAGAAATGCAGGAAAGAGTTTCTGATTTTAAAGCTAAGGTGATCGGCGTGTTGAAGCAGTATATTATGCTGATAAAAGATCGTCCAAGCCTTACCCAAAAATGAGTTTCATTCATCTATAATCGATTTTAACAAGAGTGGGATTCACTTCACTAGTAACAAATAGTGTATTGATAATTAAAAATCTTGTTTTAGTTTGTGCTAAATTCATGCCCAATTTTGCTTCTGCTTTACATTCTCATGGAATTCTGTCATAAATAACAATGTGAGTGCCCACAGTTTCAGATTGAAAGTAGCAGATTTTTTAAAAAAACTGAATTTTCTTCCTTGCAATCAATCTATGCCTTTGTTCTTTTCACTTGTATTTCTCCGTGTTTTTAGTTGTCCTGGTATTTAGTTTATGGAATGTTTGAAATTAGTTGTTCTATTTTGATTTTTTTTTTTATTTTATGAAAGTTGGAATTTTTTATTTTAGGAAGTTTGGAATTTTTTATTTGGAATTTGGATCATAGTTTATGATTTTTTTTTTCTTTCAAGACATTGGATCACAATAAATTATTAATAAATTCACTTAATTTTATTCTTTTTGGGATCTACATCTTTCCTCTCACCTCTCTTAGTTATTATATGATTTACTAAGCTACTGCTCTCATTCCCCTTGGTGATATCGAAGTATATCCACATTAATGTGTGTATTAAAATATCGTTTGTTTAAACACAAAATTTGTTTTTACAAAATAAAATACCTGGCCTCGTTTTTTAATAAAATCATGACAACTAACTATAGATTGATAACGGAAATTACAGGTTAAAAAGATTACACTAAGATTATCATACTCCGATTTACAAAAATGACTTTAGTCATATTACTCTATTATTCGTTAGTATCACAATCCATCCAAATCAACTATCGAAGTCAAGTTGTATCTCATCGGGCTCAATTGCTAACTCTGCATCATAGATGAACCTATGCGAAATTGGCAATAATGGGATTGTCTGATGTTGAGTGTCGTAAATGGTAATAACATAAAGAAGAGCTTCTTATCAAACCCTTTACATAAAACCAGAGAAGTTAACTTGAGGGAAATGGAAGGATTAGTAATTAGGCATATTTAGGCTCTCACAGGAACTTAGACATCGACACATTGGTAGAACGATATAAGGCATAAGTTTCATATAACCGAATTGGAAAACAACTTAAGAACAGTTTTGCCATATAATGTTAACAAACGGACAGTAAGGAAAGAGATGAATCGGACCATCAGATTGAACAATTGCCAATTTATTAATCAAAATTACTAACACAAAAACGTAAAAACATTTCGTGTACAACAAAATTATGAAGTTCATACTCCTGAAATTTAGTGTATTGTATTTCAGTAATGGAATTTCAATACCCTCTATGACCCGTATATTGCTTAAGTGCTTACCAACCAGTAATAGTTACCTGAATGAATATAACTATGTCTCAAACTCTGTTCGAGCTGAAAGTGAAATTTATCTTCTCACGGACAAATGAGTGGAATGCAACCTTCCCTGCTGCCCATGCCAGTTATTCAACACACGGTGCAGAGCTAAGGACAGGGATCACCAAACAACCCTGGTTCCGTCAACTTGCTTCTCAAATCTGGGAGACCCTTTTGCTTTCTGTTCTTTCCTTTTTTTTTTCGTTCGCTCTTATTCTTTCTGTCAGCCAGCTCTCGCACTGTCCCTCTGCAAACAAACCCAAAAAAGGAGCGTCAGTTGGTCATATATACATAGTCATCTTCATTACTTTATTATGTGCTAGGAATCAAGCTTAGCTACAGCAGCGTTTGATGTCAGAAAAATAGACACTTAAGGTGTTTTTATTACTAGGAAGAAATTACAAAATGAAAATGATAATTGCACTTTCAATGAGTGAATTCTCTCCCTAATATGTGAGCTTTCGAGAGGCGTCACTCTCTCCCAAATAAATGAATGAATTAAATTCTTACATAAACTTCCTTCTCTCTTAAGACATCTATTTATAGAGAAACCTCCTGACAAACTATCCAGCATAATCCACTGCATATGACATTGTAATCAATTGGATAGCACCCACTAAAGAGAGCTAATTGAAAAAATAAACCAATGCATATGAATAAAACATGGTCCTGAAAAATGGGGATAAATGAAGAAAGAAAGGAAGAACGGATTGGAAACAAAAACTAGCATGTATCTCAATCATTTGGCTTTAGAAAAGGGCGTTTCCATGGGACTTACCATTAGTGACATATTGAACATCTCCTTAAGTTATCCATAGCTCGCTAATTGTAACCTGCCATGAGCACATATACCTGCAGAAATAGTAGTCGTCTAGTCATGCCCAATATATGTCAGACATAGTCAGAGATCTTTTTAAAACGTTTCATCTCTATACAGAAAACAAATAACGTCAACGCACAAATATGTGAAGGCCAGTTCTCCAAAGCCCATCAAAATAATATGTGTTTGCCGTAGATGATTGTAGCACCTTTCTTCGCATCTTCTTGAGGAATTAAGAAGGTCGGCTCTTGCCATGCACATCAAAGATCAACAGTGATCTCATCTAGAGAAGAACTCTAGATAAACAGGCAAAAGGTTCAGTAAAACCAATCATAGATATTCAAAAGTGGCCACCCAATGTCTCCAAGAATAACCTGAAAATTGAAGCTTCAACAAATTACCTTATATGGCTTGAAGACCCATACATGATTTGCAACTCGTCTTCTTGACCATCAGATACTTTGTGCATCCCTCCAAGATAATCAATGTTCCAGAACCTACTGACAAAAGAAATAATTTAATATATGAACGAGGACAGCAAATCCATCAAATCTTAAGGTCAGCAAATAATCTTAAGTGAACCCATAACCTATCAGCTAAACTTGGGTAAACATGAAGGGCAGCTTAAAAGGTCATCTTTCACCCTTTAAAACAGTAATCGAAAGAAGTGAATCATATAAATTGTCTTACGGGGACTTTGACCAAAAATGACTAGCAAACAGAGAAGGAGGTAAGGGTTGCTATTAAACATTTGAAATGGTTCTAATGAAATTGTTTGTTAAATCAAAGCACAAGCCAGCAATACAAGGAGAAAGCTGCATGTTTGAGAGGGCAAATACACTTAACCACGGGGAGGCACAAAAGAGTTTCTAGAAAACATTCATTGTGTACTAAATCGGTTCCGATCATTCATTAGCAGCATTCCAGAAAGTGTATCAAATTGGCATGTGGCTTATACAGCTATAATTGACTAAGGAATCTAATTGCAACCACAAAGTTAAATTATCTTCATCATGAAGCAAAAGCAATAAATTCCTTCATCCAACCGCTAAGAAGTCATGTCTGATATACACAGAACCTGGTTATGTTCTTTGATGATAAAAAAAACCAAAAAAAAAGAAATAGGCAAGAGGTGAGAGGCCCATGAAAGGATTATCACAATTTTACATTCAAGTCATCAAGTTTGCATTATGAAATCTAAAATAGCTACAATGAAATTATGGTTACTGAATGTTAGATCTAACTTGGATGAACTTCTTTTCTCCTAGCCATAGAACGACTATTCAGCAATTGTAATTTAAGGAATTTGCACTTAATTTTGTGAAACTTGTGGATGAACTTGAGAGCTAGCAGAGCAACAATATAATAATCTAAAGCAATAAACACATTCTGCCAAATTGCTAAATCGCTCACAGATGAACGAAGACAAGAGAAAAAGCTCGAAGAGTACATCAAGAGGGTGACAGCTCCATTGCCATAAGTGAACCAAACTAGTTGTAGCAAGCATAATCAATTTAAGCTCACAAAGTAATTTTCACCCTTCTGTTAGTGGTCACAAGAGAAGGATGAAAAGATATCACAGTAACAATATAGATGTTTGCTTGATGTGGAGGGAAGCAAATAAACAAGCACAACCGTTTTTCGTTGTCATGATCATACAATTTCAGTGACTTGAAAAACATAATTTCAAGGAAAGTTAGACCTTATCAGAGGAGGGAGTTCAATCAAGCCACCGTACGTTTTGCAGGGTCAACATTGATCTCAATTGTTGTTTTCAAGAATAAAAAGATCAGCATCCACCTAAGTCGGTCTAATGGCTTGTGGTTTTCTACCTAATCTCTCGCAATTTTGTAAAACATGTGCTCATTCATGGTTGCCACAGAAATTAAGGTTTACAAGAACTGACATTGTGCAATGTGAGTTGAATAAACTGAATTGTTAAATTTATAACCCAAAACACTTGCAGTGTTGCAACTATAACAAGCGTATATGCAGCATCATTAATCAAGGTATATACACAGTTTTTTTTTTTTTTTTTTTCCAAATAACCCTTTAATAAGTTCAGCTCTTCTTGCTGGATTCTATGCCCCCAACTCCAAATAGTCATCTTCTCAGCAGAAATATCCCATCTGTATGGAAACCTCAAATCCGGCAAAAGCCACATCTTCGTTTCCACTGCAGAGACAAAGAGTAACCTTGTTAATGAATTGTAGAAGCTATGCAAATTTGCAAGTATGCTTGCTATGATTGAAATCGCAATTAATGAATAATTGAGTTAATGGTATACAGAATTTGTGGTTAGCATCATAAACTATAGCTTGAAATTGACAATTCAATGAATAAACCTAAGCAACCTTAACATATATTCTACTATGCACATTACAAATATACATCGAATAGTATCACCAATGAAAAATGCTAACTAGCATTAAGATTTAAATGTGATGCCAAGCAAGCCATTTTTAGTTAATCACAAAGCAAAAAATTCAATCTTTTGAAGCCATTTAACTGAATTTTTCCTCAGAATAAAACTAATCCAGCAAACAACTAACAATGAAACATAAAAAATTGAATAGACATAATATTGGTTAATCCACAACCACAAGATCCCACTTTAGCACCCTATATTCATCAATAAACTAACAAGCAAACCAAACAGAAAGGGGGCAAAAAAACATCTTTAATAATTCATCTCACAAATACTAAACACCTAAGAATTTCATTCAAAAAAGGGGAAAATTTTTATAACCTCTCCTCCAGATAACACAGATCATCCAGAAGTAGTCAAATGTATCATGAGAAAGCGGACCGTCCGAGAACCGAACCAATATGAGGTCCACCAATATGCTCCCTCCTAAAATCTTCAGTATTGTTGTCTTCCGCTTAACAAAATACCACCAAAAAAAAAAAAAAAGTATAAAAATCAAAATCAATCCGAATTGAGAATGCTAAATTGGGTTTTTCTGGAGAAACACCTGCCCCATTGGCGCCAACAAGAAGGCACGATCACCGGTAAAAAAGCGAAAACAGGAAATCTTGATTAGTGGGTTTGATCGGGGCGGCGGGTGGCGTCGATTCCGGGGTAGTGATTCTAGAGGCCGTTGATTTCCACATTTGAGGTGCGATTGCGGTGGTGGGTCAGCCATTGCGTGGTTTTGAAGGAGGATAAGTTGGGGTTGGTTGTTGAAGCAAATGCAGAAAAGAAGTGAGCGCCCAAAAATTAGTGAAGGGAAAAGAATGATTTATAAAGGGAAAGAAATGAGAGTTTGAGGCGTGGCAATGTTAGCGCCTTGGAATCACAATCTGAGCAAATGAGCTTACTTTTTGGTTTTTCCCAAATTAATTACAGTTTTAACCCCAAACCTCTCTTCTCACTTGTTCCCAGTGTTTCTTCAATTTGGAAAAATTTTCCCGCAAATCAATCTTTTCCCAAATCATTCGATCCCTTACCAAAAATTAGGGTTCCTCTCCTAAAGCCTCTTGATCATTTTCGTCGTCCAAAATGGCGGCCAATTTATAGCTACAGTCATCAACAAATTGGAGGTCTCATCTACTACAGTAGATAATCAAGACTCAATTTTTCCTCCCATTAATTGATATATATAAATCAGCAAGAATGATCACTCTTTTGTTATTCCAAATTTCCAGGATCATGGATCAGCTGGAGAATGGATACAAAATGATACATTGAAGATTAGAATATTTATGGCATTCAATGCACGCAATTTCGCAAGAGCAATTGTCGTAGTATATTACAGAAGATTATTAAGGGTTAAATTGGATGTACATTGAACTAATTAGCTCCTAATCAATTAAAAGGCCTTGATCACAAAACTAAAATTATGGTGCAGTTTGGTTATTTTGGCTCATTTTTAGGGAACTGCAAATTCAATAACTGAAATTTAGCCGCGAATATATTGGTATGCTGTCCAAAAAAAAAAATTTGGAAACTTTCCGAATTTTTAGTTCGAATCCCAGTCTAAATTTCTTCTGACTGAGACTATTTCTTTTTCTCAGAGGGGTATAAGCTTCTCAACTCCTTACCGTGCAAAACCTATGTTTAAAAGGGATGTTAATTTCCATGAACATATTTCCCATTTTTATGCCAAGACTAGCTTTCCCCTAGTTTATATTCAACCTGTAGGCCAGTTCACTTTCCATACTAGGCCTTGCTTGTTTTATTTCCTCCGTTTTCGAATTAACTCGTACCATTTTTTATTTAAGGATGTTTCAATTTACTTGCTATACACTTCTTTTGGCAAAATATTATCTCTATCTCCTACTCTCACATATGCAAATGGTCCCCCTATTTTTTCCCTCTCTCTTTCTTCCACGAAATTCAACCTAGGAGTCCACGTCACACTCCAAGTGTAAGCGACTAAATCGAAACGAATTGAAGTACATAGGAATTTAACTTCAGTAGGAAAGTTTTATTTCATTGGAATTTGTAGAAAATTCAAGTGATCAGCCCAAGCCCTTGGTGGAAGTCACCTATTGCTGGAAGGAGGTCCAAACAAAAAAACCTAGTATTGTAAACTCAAGGGGTGGAAATTAGTTTGTTACAAGGAGAGGGTAATTAAGTAATAGGGGTGAAGTTGGTTATTGTTAGTTATTTGAGTCAGATGCATTGAATCTGTTAGGATAATGCTTTGGTGGGTTTGTATAAGTGTCCAAAAAGTTTAGCCAATGAAATTCATCTGAATTGCTGTGTGAGAGTTCACTTGGGGCGACCATTCCTCTTCCAAAGGAGGAATTATCTTTGTTATTAGCTTAATACAAAATTCAGTTTCCTAATTTTCCTCTACTTTCTTCTCCTTTTCTCTCTGTTTCCTTCTGAAACTAATCCGGTATCTAGCACAAATGTTAAGTACAATTAAGACAATTATGCGGTCATAAGTAATTTATGTCAAACAAATAGGAGATCATTTTGGAAATTTGGGGAATACAATTTAACCTACAAAGTTAAGAGACCATAAGTCCGAGTAATGTTTCCTAATGAATGATGGTAGTATCCACTAACTTGTGAGTTTGTCTTTGAAGCATTAGGCAAGGAAATTCGATTGAGATAGGTCCTGTGGAACAAAGTTGTCGTGTGTTTGTGGCTTCCAATTATGCTCGAGAGTTTTATCACCATGGATTCACAACTTCTCAAGGTAATTGTATGTAATATCATCCCATAAAAATTATAATCCAATCATCAATCTTGTCAGCATTCTTTGTCTTAACCATTGGCATATACTTCAGAACCAATTGAGTTTAGAGAGAAGTTGTCTGTTTGTGTGTTAGAAGACTTGCTTTTAATTCCATTAACTACTCCCGTAGCAGATTTTGTTTCACCCATAGATTATCATTTGACTAGCTTGTATTTCTAGAATCCATTATTTAAGTTAAACCTATTTTTTCTTTCATAGCGTGAGCAGAATTAGGCATAGTTCAACAGATTTCCAAATAGGAGTTGAAAGATTGTGGTATAATTCAAGAAAAATCATCGTAACTATTGCAGGATTCCACAATTCGGTTTTAACATCATCACCTAAAGGGTTCTAACCTAAAAACCCAAGTTCTTTCCTGGAAGAGAGGATAATGAACCCTGAATCTATTCTATGAAAAAAATCTGCTGGTGCAATGTTAATTTTGTCAACATATGAATAGCTGTAAGGGCCATCACCAGATGAAGGTGTAGAGGATTGTGAAATATGCTCGTTCAGAAGAGTAAGAGAATTGGTGAAGAGAGAAGCAAAAAAAGGAGAAGGTCTAAAAGAAGAAGAAGATTAGTAATAGAATGAAATTAGATGACAACTCAAATTACGACTTACGATGGCAAGGCTTCTGCTTCTCACTAGATCTACTGTAATGATGTTACTTTCAGGAACAAAAGTTTCCTTGTGGTATGTGACCTGGAACACAGCATACGGAATTCTCTTGAAACCAACATTTTATGAGCTGTACACAGACTAGTGTTGAAGAACCCTTTCTACTGAAATGAATGCCTATACGCTGTGAGCTTTCGACATCAACCTGTCTCAAGCAGTTTCCAGAAGATCGGTGTTGCTTTGCTAGCCCGATAATTGATAGTAATTGCTCTTGATAAAATCAAGCCAATTTTTGTAAGATTGTGCTCCTTTTGAACTTTTCACTACACTTAATATTTCATGATACTATTTCAGCTTCCAGCCTTTTGTGCCCTCTTATGCTTGTCTTGTCAGAAAATCTGTAATTTCTGAAATGTCAAGAATTCAGGTTTGAAAACCAAGGAAAGAAATGCAAGTTCCTTCTATTTTTCTATTCGATTTATGGGGTTGTTTACATGTTGAAATACAGATTTCAAAGATTGAGCACTCGAGAAATGAAACTAGTAATATTAGTAAGCATATCAGGGTTATACCGTAAGGAAAAACTGGTTGCTGTCCGGAAGATGAGTTGTCTTAAACCACAATGAAGATGTTTGGTCCATTATATGTTGAACTTCCATTGTGTTTTTACATCCCAAAAACTACAATCTTTAGAAAGTCCCAGTGCTAGGGGTTTATTACTTTCTAAACCTTGTAACGTGTCTTCGATAAACATGACTAAAACAGATTTCGAGTTGTGCTTTCAGCCATGACCTCCCTCATATACAAGAAACATAGTTCCAACAAAATGCATCACCACACTCACCTCCTTAGCAGCTGCTTTGCTTTCGTATGCCAAGTTTGAAATTGATGAAGAGGAGCAATGGTGATTAAAGAAAATAAACTAGGTGGCATAATGTTTTGAGACAGACGAGGATGGAAATGCTGCCCTCATTGAGGTATGGAGGTACTAGTGATTGATATCGAATTCCTCTTATTATGAAAAAAATCCTAGGCCAACATTTCACAATGCGTCTGCGTAAAAATTGTCGAGTTATCAATTGATTACGCCAACTGTGTGGTGGTCGGTGCATATGTTGCTCACTACACCAAGTACATTTGGATTATGAGACATAGGTAACGGCCTACTTTATGTATGATTGACGACCAAAAATCTAATTTAAAGGACAATAAAAACAAACCTATGAGTCATTAATCTGACCATTTTTTTATTCAATTTTGATTTATCAATTTTTTAAGTAAACAATCACAATTGATTAAACGGGAATTGAAAATTAAGCAGTACAAGAGTTGAAACAAATTAAAGTTGGCATCATAATTAACGAAACCTCGTATGAACTATCCACTTTGAAATGTTTCTCAAATCAATCGTCAGGATTGATTTAAAATTCACTCGATTAAAACTTGCCTCTATGGCAATGAACGGAGATATATTTCATTCTAAAGTGAGATGTCCATTAACATTCAATTAGGTATAGCAAATATGAAGGGGCGCTATATTAATATCGTGTTGCAATTTAAACGCACTAACTCTCTTAGTTTTTTGGTTAAATCGCACAAAAGCTTATTTATATCTCCCAGAAAATGAAATATCCATTTATGACTTTTTTTTTTAGAACAGAGAAAGTCCTTTGTATCGTATTCGAGTTGCACTCCAAATTGACTCCCATGGATCCGAATTAATAGAACGAATTTAAAAAAAACGTCTAAATCATTTAATAAAAGAAATTGACTTGCCAACACGCTTAACATTAAACACAATTAAGCGATGAATAACAAATAAGTCGAATCTTGTAAGCCTTGCAAATAAATATCTTCCTTTATAATTCTTGATCATATCGACAAAGTTACTTAACTTCTCTTTTCCCAACACATGGTGCCATTTTTTAAAATATGGAATATCATTGCGAGGTAACTCTATATGACTCCCACATCTTGAAATTCATTAACGAATCTTAAAGAATAGTCTAAAATTAACTTCAATAAAAAATTACTGAAAGAGTATTATCAATTTTGTATATAAAATGGTAGCAAATAATCTAAATCGATGTCACCCTTACAGAAAAATCCTTCCATTTTAAATCTTATTTAACCGGTAAATTTATTTACTATTTTTCAATTTATGGCACATTCTTTTACCATCAAAATATCTATTTTTAAATTCCGTGGATATAACGACAAAACAGACACAGTACTTAATTTTTTTCCAAAATTGAATGCACGTTCTTTTAACTATTATATTTCACAAGCAAGCGCAACTCCATATTGCTTCCCACTGTCCCACCAATTTTGAAATTAATTATAACGAACTAACAAAGAAATAGTCTAAATCAACTCATAAAAAAAGTACCACATCAATTTGGTGTGTTTGTGAAATGGTAGCAAATATCTAAATCATGCCGCCCTACATCAAACTACCTTCCATTTTAAATCTCAATATAACTGGTAAATCATTAACTATTTTTTCAACATCACGCTGCGTTCTTTAAACAGGTCAAATCAAAATCCGCGACGTTCCTTCTTTTCACTCATGATAGGTAAGAATAGATGGACACAAACTAATCCATCTCATGAACTCTCTTACTAAGCTAATCCATCAAAATAAACTTCAATCAACATAACCAAAACATCCTATCACAATTAAACCTTGAAACAAGAATTTAAGAAATCACCAAATGAAAGCCATCATTTTATTAAAGCCTCCATAACAATACCAAGCATAAATAATTAACTAACCTAGAAAGCAAATATTAAGTGGCTGTTTACAGACATTGTTAATAAGGCGCGCACTCAGTATTGACTCCACATTCTTGAAAATTAATTAAACAATGCTTTAAAGATCGAATAGTCTAAAATCAACTTCATAAAAAAGTACCACATCATTGTGTGTTGTGAAATGGTAAGCCAAAATAATCTATAATCATGCCGCCCCTTAGACTCGAAAAATACCTTCCATTTTAAATCTTATAAAGCGGTAAAATTCATTAATATTTTTCAAATCAACGCGCTTCTTTAACGGTCAATAAAATATCGCACTTTCTTTTTCACAAACTTTGTATTACTCAATGATAGATAAACTTCAATCAACATAGCAAACATCACAAATAACTGAAACAGAGATTTTAAGAAGTCAAAACCAAATGATAGCCACATCATTTTAATTAAAGCTCAAAAAAACAATACTGAAGCATAAACTATTAACCTAACCCTAGAAAAGCAATATAAGTGGCCTGTTATAACAGACATTGTAATATGGATCCTCATCTCCCCTATTCAATTCTCAATTGAGAAGATTAATACACATAAAGGCGATGCGTTATTAATACGGGGTGCTACAGCTAGCATTGTTACCGAGGCGTAATCCATTCTTCGGCAATCATTTTCGTATAATCACTCCTTACAAAGTCGAAATAAGCTTGATCGAAATTCGATCTTTGAGGATGATTATGCGCCCTCCACCACTTTTGGAAGTAGTCCAATTCCGACGGATTCTCTCCCCAGAAATCTGTTCCTGAATGAAATCGTAGGGGTGCCGGTCGCTTCTTTCGTGCCTCCACGATTGTTATCCTTGCAGACCCCACGTATCCGTGTCCGGGTAGGGAAGGTTGTAATTGGAACACTTGTGCAGAAACCTAGTTCCTGTTGGAACCTGACATTATGTTTGTTCGATTCTGTCTTGGGTTCGCGGGTTGGCTCAATCGAAATTAGTGATGGCCGGTACCCATGGGAGTCAGTACTTTCCCTGCGTAGCAGAAACCAAGAACAACAATCAACATGTTTTTTGCATCATTTTATTAGAGAGTAGGGTTTTAATTTAATTTGTTGTACTGTTAATGTAGTTTAATTTGTGTTTTGATTAATTTTGTGAAATGAATGACTGAATGAATGAAGGCTGTGAAAATGAAGAAGGTGAAGTAGTAGTGTGAATATATATTTAGAAAAGGCAAATTAAAGATTACCTTGAAAGCATGAATATGATATTGAGGTACAGTGATAACCAATAAAGATTTAGCTCAGGTGTAAAGATGAATCTTTCCAATAACTTACAATCGGAATCATGAGCACTTATTATGAATATTATATACGAATTATGCCATTTTGAAATTGATTACATGGTTAAATTATGATAAAAACATAGTGATATGTGAAAAAGAAATTTGATCATAGAAGCATACATGCATGAATATCCAGTTATTGTCCCATATAAGAGAACTCGATAAGATTGCGAGGTGGTGTTGTTGGGGCAGCGCAGGTGCGTAGGCCGGGGGAGGAAGTGTGACATGGTGGTGGTCCGATGAGCAGATTGGGTGGAGAGAGAGAGGTGAAGGGGAGGAGAGAGAAAGAGGTGAGAGGAGGAAAGAGAAATGGATGGAGTTGAAAAATCAGATTTTTGTTTTTAAATAATCTAAATAAATGAATGGCTGTGATGATTTTGGGATATTTTAATGGCTAAGATTAGAGTTCTCATGGTTCTCACCATAAGAGTGGTTCTCATATGAACCTAACTCTCTCTATATATATATATATATATATATATATATATATATATATATATATATAAAAGCGTTGAGAACCTGCAAGTGATGCGACCAAATGGTAGCATGTCACACGTTCCTACAAGTTGCTTTACTTCAATTAATTCCGAATCTTATTTTACTAATTTCATGTTTGTAAAATTCATAACTTTTTGAGATCTATAAATACACACCCATTTTGCTATATTTTGATACATTTTTACATTTCTCCCCTCTTAACAATTAATTATGTATTTCCAAAAATATTATAAAAATTGCTAAAATTAGAATAAAATCTCTGAAAAAATCCCAAAAAACCCTATATATTTTGGAGATCCAAAACCTTTGATTCAGTTCAAAAACCAATCGAGATTTATTTTACTTTCTATACAAATCAACTAAAAAATTAATAATTTTCTTTTCAGCCAAGGAACTTCCAAAATTATCCATCTTTTAATTCATTTGAAAAATATCAATCTTACATGTTATTGTTGCAATAACTTGCCCCCATATTCCGTTAATATTGTTGATGAAACTTCAAATACTCAGCAATTCTCGACCCAAATTTTTTCCTATTTTCAAAATCCAACACACCAAGGTAGCAGTAATAGGGATTTTATTACTAAGGAAAATAACGAAGAAGATAATGAAGAAGTTGATGCTGAGGAGCCTATCCTCACACCGGCGGTAGTGCGCAAGACGTCTAGTCACACTCGTGCATCTAGTAAAGGCAAGAGGTCATGGTCTCACTAAGAAGTAGAGGCTCTCATTACTTGTTATATACTGCATTATATATTTGGAGTTGTAAATTCTATGCAAGAGAGATTTTTTGTTAATTGTGAAGAACAGGATGATCTCTATCTATTTGGAGTGATTGAGACATGTTCTAGATGCGGGCGGTTTTTAGATCTCCATGAGCTTGCTAGTTTTGCCTTTTGTCGATCACTTGACCTGGCACCATTCTTGAGGGGGTAATTCTAATTCTAATTCTAATTTTAAACATTTATCATTTGTATAGTAAACCATACGAGTATAAAAGTATTTTTTTNGGGGGGGCTCTGACAAGGTCAACCCAACAGGTTAGACCCACCCTATAAGCGAAGAAAAGAAATCACGCAGGCGGCAAACACCACCGACCGGCGACTCAGAACAACCACTACAACCTAAGACAAAGCAAACCCCTAAAAAACAGAAAATAAAAAGAAAAAACTAACTAAAAACACTACCGGAGGAGGGCTACCTACGGTCGACGAGGGCGGGGGTCACGGCCAAACTTGGTGGTGATGACGGCGCTTCTGTCGCCTGAGCAAACTTCAAGGCGCTGTTAATGGCGCGTAGGGAGCACCAACAGCAAGGCCCCAAGCGACAATGGCCGAGCAAATCTTCAAGAAGGCCGTTGACAGCGCGTCGCCGGTCAGACTAGGCCCAAACTCCGGTCAAAGGTAGATCGGGGACTCGCCGGTAATTAGGAGGGGCGGTGGCGCACACCCCTCACCGGCGAGCCCGACCCACGCAAAGCTGCGATTGAGGTTGTGGTATGTATTTTTAGAGAGAGAAAGGGAAGAGAGAGAAAAGCTAATTATCTTGTTACAGTTGGAGTAATGATACGCCTACAAAATAACAATACAATTAGCAGGGGAGAAGGAATTGTGAAAGTTTGCAAAGGATTAATACTACTTTGTCTACTTATCTAGCATTCTAGCCAAAAGACTAGAAACACTATTAGGGATCTTCCCTCACTTGTATTGTTAGAGCATTTGCAAAATATATAGCACAGAAACGCTTGGAGTTTTTGAAATAGAAACGTTTTGGAAACGGGAAAAAGTTAAAAGAGAAAAATAAATAAATATATTGAAAATGTCATATAATGATATAAATACACATATAATTGTATTACGATATTGTACTTCATTTAAATAAAACATCAAAATATTATTAACAACGAATTTCTCTTCTCCCAAATTAACACATTACATTGAGAATGTGTATTCAAATAGTAAAAATGACTAATAATCAACGATTTAAGAATAAATAAAATTACATAAAATAAATAGCGTTCATAAAAGTGCCAATAAACGCTAGTTATTATAGAAAGTGAAATGAAAGGTTACAAA
>SNQN01003927.1:43747-56243 GCA_008642245.1 Bassia scoparia | reverse complement strand
ATAAAGTTCCTTTATTATTTCCTATGGAAAAGATGCCAAGTAATGATGCATATTCAATCCTGAATATGTTACTTTGTCATTCATAAATTTTGCAAACAAGATTAGATTACTAGCTTTCCAAACAATTTTCGTTCATTGTTATTTATTTGGTTGGATTTGTTAGTTTTTTGAGCTACATTTACAGTGATCAGGAACTACTTATCAAGTCCCATTGTTTCATAAAAATTCTTATACCATTGTTTTTCTTTTCGGGTATGTGATTATCCCTTTTAGATTCATCTTCGTCTTACCTCTTCACCCTCTTGTACTTCTTTAAGAATTGTAGAAACTATTTAGAAACTGGGTAAGTAGGAGATAAATGGTGGAATCAAGGTGGTCCTTCAATTAAAAAATTGATGAAGTTTTTTTATTATATATATATAAAAAAAACTTATTACAAAAATGTCATTAGATCTCTTCTTATTTTATGGATTTTGCTGCCAAACTAAATACAGTACAAAAATACTGTGGTTTCACAGACTTTTAGGTTGGACCGCCGATTCACCGAGTCAACAATAATTGCTTCATGGATTTTCAGCCTCAAAGTTATACCCAACCTTTATCATTTCAATGCCCATTCAATCCCTTGATAACTTCTCATATTTAAATAACCTAATGTTCAATAATGATTTGAATTATGATTAATTCACAAATTAGTTGGTGGAGATTATCGGATTTAGGGTGGATGTGCATTGTATCATTGGTGCTACCTTGGAAGGTACCACCAAGGTTAAAAATATTTGCTCATTTAAATTAAGTGATCTTAGCTTAAATAAGCAAAATCTTAAGCGATCTCAAATGAGCAAAATTATATTATTATTTATTTTAAATATTTTTAGCAGATGGATATGAAGCAAGTTACAATTATTACGGAAATACCATTAGATTTGCACTATGCTGTCCTTTCCTCATTTTTTGGATTTTGCTGCCAAACTACATATGCATTACAAAGAATGGTATGGAACTTATGGACTACATAGCACTCTGTATTACGCAAACTTTTAGGTTAGTCTGTTGACCAGTGTTTNATAAAGTTCCTTTATTATTTCCTATGGAAAAGATGCCAAGTAATGATGCATATTCAATCCTGAATATGTTACTTTGTCATTCATAAATTTTGCAAACAAGATTAGAAAATTACCAGCTTTCCAAACAATTTTCGTTCATTGTTATTTATTTGGTTGGATTTGTTAGTTTTTTGAGCTACATTTACAGTGAACAGGAACTACTTATCAAGTCCCATTGTTTCATAAAAATTCTTATACCATTGTTTTTCTTTTTGGGTATGTGATTATCCCTTTTAGATTCATCCCTTTTAGAACTCTAGAAACTATTTAGAAACTGGGTAAGTAGGCGATAAATGGTGGAATCAAGGTGGTCCTTCAATTAAAAAATGGAGGAAGTTTTTGATTATATAAAAAAAAACTTATTACAAAAATGTCATTAGATCTCTTCTTATTTTATGGATTTTGCTGCCAAACTAAATACAGGACAAAGAATACTGTGGTTTCACAAACTTTTAGGTTGGACCGCCGATTCACAGAGTCAGCAATAATTGCTTGCTCATGGATTTTCAGCGTCAAAGTTATACCCAACCTTTATCATTTCCATGCCCATTCAATCCCTTGATAACTTCTCATATTTAAATAACCTAATGTTCAATAATGATTTGAATTATGATTAATTCACAAATTAGTTGGTGGGGATTATCGGATTTAGGGTGGATGTGCATTGTATCATTGGTGCCACCTTGGAAGGTACCACCAAGGTTAAAAATATTTGCTCATTTAAATTAAGTGATCTTAGCTTAAATGAGCAAAATCTTAAGCGATCTCAAATGAGCAAAATTATATTATTATTTATTTTAAATATTTTTAGCGGATGGATATGAACCAAGTTACAATTTATTACGGAAATACTATTAGATTTGCCCTATGCTATCGTTTCCTCATTTTTTGGATTTTGCTGCCAAACTAAATATGCATTACAAAGAATGGTATGGAACCTATGGACTACATAGCACTCTGTATTACGCAAACTTTTAGGTTAGTCTGTTGACCAGTGTTTGAAAAGGCGCGCCTAAGGCCACCTAGGCGCTGAGGTGCAAAGCCATAGGGGGTAAGTGCTCCATTTAGTCTGGCCGGGGCGTTTTTGATTAGGTGCACGAGGCGCACCTGAAGAAAAATTCTGCCCATATTTTAAAGAGTTTATATTGTGCACCTCACTTCAAGGAGGCGCACCTAGGCGCTGCATAACCCTTCTCGCTTCACTATGCCTTGAGCTTTTTTATACATTGTTGTTGACTCACCGAGTGAGCAAAGTAAGCAATAATCGCTTGCTCATGGATTCCAGCCGCAAAGTTATACCCAACCCTTATCATTTCTATGCCCTTTCAATCCCTCGACCACTTCCTATATTTATATAGGGCAATGTTCAATAATGATTTAAATTATGATTAATTCACAAATTAGTTGGTGCGGATTATCGGATTTAGGGAGGATGTGCATCATACCACCGGTGCCACCTTACAAGGTGTCACGAAGGGTAAAAATATTTGCTCGTTAAAATTTAGTGATCTCAAATGAGAATTTTTTTTAATAGTTTTTTTTTTTAGCTCATTTGAGGGTAGTTAATTTAAATTAGCAACTTTTTTCACTTGGCGGCACCAGCATTGCATAGTAAAATTTGCCCACTTCTTAAGATTGGAGTCAAAGGGATGATTCTTTTTTTCTTTTGTTTGTTTGTTCCGCCTTCCTATCAAGTGGAGTTATATGAATGCCTTGTCTTCGCCCAGTTTTGAATTTCTTGTTTCGTATATATTCCTGATTTTTTTTTTCATTTAATCATGTTTGAAATTGGAAAGTATAATATTTTATGTCTAAGATGGATATTCTTGGTGTATTTTTCCTTTTCTTATTGATATTCATAGGTTTCCCTGGAGAAAATATTGCATCAAAAGAAATTTCCTAGACTCATCATGTTTTGTTTTATAACATTTCAAGTTGTTGCTTGATTGATTTCAAAGGTAAAAGACTCGTCNTGAGGCGCACGAGGTGCACGTAGGCGCTGCATAACCCTTCTCGCTTCACTATGCCTTGAGCCTTTTTATACATTGCTGTTGACTCACCGAGTGAGCAAAGTAAGCAATAATTGCTTGCTCATGGATTTCCAGCCGCAAAGTTATACCCAACCCTTATCAGTTCTACGCACTTTCAATCCCTCGACCACTTCCTATATTTAAATAGGGCAATGTTCAATAATGATTTAAATTATGATTAATCCACAAATTAGTTGGTGCGGATTATCGGATTTAGGGAGGATGTGCATCATACCACCGGTGCCACCTTGCAAGGTGTCACCAAGGGTAAAAATATTTGCTCGTTAAAATTTAGTGATCTCAAATGAGAATTTTTTTTTAGTTTTTTTTAGCTCATTTGAGGGTAGTAAATTTAAACAAGCAACTTTTTTCACTTGGCGGCACCAGCATTGCATAGTAAAATTTGCCCACTTCTTAAGATTGGAGTCAAAGGGATGATTTTTTTTTCTTTTGTTTGTTTGTTCCGCCTTCCTATCAAGTGGAGTTAAATGAATGCCCTGTCTTCTCCCAGTTTTGAATTTCTTGTTTCGTATATATTCCTGATTTTTTTTCATTTAATCATGTTTGAAATTGGAAAGTATAATGTTTTATGTCTAAGATGGATATTCTTGGTGTATTTTTCCTTTTCTTATCGATATTCATATGTTTCCCTGGAGAAAATATTGCATCAAAAGAAATTTCCTAGACTCATCATGTTTTGTTTTATAACATTGCAAGTTGTTGCTTGATTGATTTCAAAGGTAAAAGACTCGTCGTATTATTGATGGCTGATTATAAGTACAAGCTTACTTTTTAGTACCCTTGAGGTGAAATTGTTACAATAAGTAGTTAAAATGCTTCAATTTCCATGTTGTGTTTCTTCCACTGTTGGCTAAACTTATTGTGCAACTCTGAAAGTCAGCATTCTCCTTGCTCTCTGTGATTCTGTCCAGTGCTCAAAATGTTTTAGTGGAACTGATTCTTGTATTTGCAGTCTGTCTTACATGTCTTCTATCGTCTCTTTCTGACTTTCTTACCCTGTAAGAACACAATCTRATTTATAATATCTTTGTTTGAGCACCCTCATCTTATCAAAAATGTTTTACCTTGCCAGGATCCTCATGCTTGTGAAGGGATCGACAATAAATAGGTCCTTTCTCGTCCCTCTTTTTGCTTTACAGGCACCTGCAAGTGTTATCTCATGGATGCAGTAAGTTTTTTAAGCTTGTCATTTTCTCCTTTGCATTTATTATCTTATTCTCGTCCTGTTAGTTTTTTTTGGGATTAAATTGTCCAACTACCTAAAGGTTAACATTTTTGGCAAGAAAAGTACCTATTTTGAGCAGAATATTTTGCCCAAAACATTACTTTTCATAAGTTAGAGAAAAGTTTGTTGACTCATACTTTATTTGGTGTTCATGCGTTGACTGTGTTTTAGTTGACTTAAGTCACGACTGATGGACTCTTAGATTGCTTCCCCCAGTGATCTTTTTTTCAAAAATGGGGTGTTCTTCCGTAGATAGGATGTGATTAGAGCAGCGCTTATCACCAAAAAAGCCAGCAAAGGAATCAAACAGATAATCCTTTATTACGCCAGAAGCCCATGGTAATAAACGACAAAATTCGCTTAAACTTTGCGTAACTGTAAGTCGCTGATGTGGGTATTTCTACTCCCTAGACAGAGTGAAATCCCACCCCCCAAACCTGATCAACAATAGCTTAAAAAGTCATGCCGTGAGCCGTGATTTTTAGAGCCTAATTTTTTCATTGTCTTGTTCCTCATTTACACCTTCTCATTTCCACTCACTAAACCTATAATCCAATTAATCTCATCTAACGGAGGAATTTTCTTGACAGGAGTGTGTTGAGTGCTTACACATGTAGAAAGGAGCAGTAATATAAAAGAAATACGCAACAAAATAAAATCCCCTCCATGCCAGTGTCACGTGCTTTAAGTGATCACCAACATACCCAATCAAATGTCTAACTACCAATCGGTATTGGTCAACAAACTATTTCTTCTTACTTGGTATGTTAATTGTACAAAAATTGTGAAACCCCAAATATAGTCAGTTTCTCGTCAAAAGATCTGTAATAACTTAGGTACGTTTTGGACATTTTTCCTTTTTTTTTACAGGGTCTTATGGCCTCAGATTTAATTTCTTTTTCAGAGAGAATATGTGCATGGTCGCGTTTGACTGACCCTCCTTGTTCCTTAGGTTTTTCTCATTCCAGTTGTACCATTACTCTTCCTAATTACGATTTATCTGATTAATAATAATCTCACGTCTATATTATCTTTGTAATATGTCCCAATCTATGTACCCATCAAGTATTAACTCTATAACAAGCACCCTTGATTTTCCCCCTCTCCCTCATTCCTTGAAACAAGCAGAAAAAACAAAACTGGAAGTTTTCAGTGCATCCCTTTGGTTATTGTTATTTCTCATTTAAATCTCGGGTATTGTTCCGTTAGTTCTCAATTCCTGTTTTTTTTTTTTTTTTTTTTTTTTTTTTAACTCATCACTTTGGTGTCAGTGTACTGGAGCTCCCTTTCATGACAAGTGTGTTGTTTTATTGTGCTATCCCATCGAGCACTGAACCTAAGTGTATTGAGCAATGAATGACTTTGATAATTCTTGTTCTGATAGCCAATTCAACTTATGTGTCTTTCTGTTTGCAGGGGTACACTAGGCGCGTCTATTATATCATTTAGTAATTCGCAGCCTATCTGCATTCCGCCATTTTACAGTGGCTGGAGGTTTGCAGAATCATTGATCAAGTTCTATTGTTGCAACTGTAGATCAATCTTTATCACCGGTTGTGCCGTGCCTGCTGTTATTCTTTTTATGGCAGATCAAAAATTTGTCACTTCATGGTGTAGTTAAATTAAAGAAAGCACTTTTGTTGAATCTTTTTGAAAACCACTGTTTTATATCCCACCACAATGTGGATTATGTACGTGGCCTTTTTTACAGCATATCTATGAAATCAAAAGTTTGCTTTTTGTTTAATTTTTTGTTTGCTTCACATTTGAGTTAACATTTTCACCTGTGTCTATTGTTGATATTAAGTTCAAGTAAGGCTCATTAAGCTATGGAGGCTTTCTATGTCGATTATCTATATCTACCAGGTGCAATCTATCTTGTCTATTGAAGAATCTGGAAACATTGTTGTTGCGCACCCGAATTATTGTTCTCTGCAACTCTATGTATAATTTTCTACATTTATTGATCGTCTACAGCATATTTACTCTCTGTTGTGAACTATCACTGAATATCTATAAGTTTGTGATAACTGTTTGCTAATGCTCATTAAAACATTCTAAACCATATTATAACCTCTCATAATTATATATATGATTGATGCTGAATTCAAATTACTATATCTACACGTTATAAGTACTAATACAATGCTGATGCCTTAGCGCCAACAATCTCGCACTAACCAGAACTCGGGATAATGAGCGGGGGCGACGAGGAATTCTCCTGGTCAGTAATCTAGGAGCCTTATAAGCTGAAGCTTCCATCTGTCAACAGTGCCCAACAACCTCATCAATTGGCCAGTGAAGGCTGGCATTATATACCACTCGGGAAACGTGTATGGCTTTCTCATCTGTTCATTAATCGAATTGCTTAGTAGTAGTACACCAAATATGCTATATCACGACAGAGCGAACTGAACCCGATTTCAGAAGTTGCAGTGGCCAGGTTTAGGGCCTTCCTGTTCGGTTCTGGCCATAAAACTGATGCTCCACCAAGAGCGATTGCCTGGAAATCTAGTTCCTGTTACTTGGACTAAATGCTTCAACTTGGGGTCTTCCATGGTCTTGGAGTTGATGGTGTGTTAGGAGAGCCATGGAATGCGTGTACACCGAGTATAACTCTGCTTTGACTCAGACATAAAGTTGAAAGTATGGCTGAAATGCTTACCTTCCTGATCCATTTGATCTGATACCTTTGACAACTTCAGGCCTTCAGAGGAGAAATATGGTGATATGAAGTCATATTTTTCTTTGTGTTTTTTTCACGAACATAGATTATTAAATACGATTGGTAAGCAAATTATCCAATCTATTTTTTTCAAGCATTCTCTCAATGACCAGCAAAAAATGGTGAGTTTTCGAAATTCTGACTATTTCACCATGACAGTATTTTTTTTATCATTGTCATTTATACCATGCCATAATTTGTTTTTAATTGATTTGCAAACTAATAATCCTTTACTTACTTGATCTTGAACAATTTGGCAGTTGCCTCCAAAGCACAGCTGTCCGAGATGGATATTTCTGAGAGCTGTTGTTATGCATTAAAAGCGCATGGTCTTAATCATGTTCCGGACTAGCACCAGCTCTTCTCGTTGCAATTGCCAGAGCAGTCGGCTCCTCCAATAAACCCGATGCTTGAGTCCAAACCACTTTAAAGCCTTTTTGAAGCACCTTTTTTGCAACACACCAAGCTCCCTCCCTCCTGCCATTCACACCTCCACCACCGCCCCTCCTGTTCCTCCACCCTCCTGCTCCCCGCATCCAATCCTCCGCTCCTCGCCTCCGACTCTTCTCCTGTCCCTCCCCTCACCGCTCTTTACCTCCTCGCTTCCACCTCCTACCCTCACCGCGCTCCGGATGCTCCACCTCCGTAGCTCTCCTGCTCCTCCGCCTCCTATCCCTCCCTCCTGCTCCTCCGCCTCCGTATACCCCTCGTTCCACCGTCCATCTCGCCTGCGTCTCTACCTTGTGCATGGGGTGATTCCATTATGGGAGTGTGTTGTGTTTGGGGTTGTGAGTGGCATATCTGGTGCTCCTGGAGGGTGCTTATTGCGTTTAAGAAATGTGCTTGAATGGACGGGTCAAAAATTGGAAGCATCACCCGAAGTGGACACATCTGTGGAAAGCGTTCTGGGGATGAAGCGTTTGGGTAAGTGTTTGAATTACAAGATCGCTTTATTGCTCCAGCACTCACGCCGTGGCAAATGTTAAATATCCATTGTGATAGTTGCACAGTTTAAATCCTCATGTTTCCGTTTTATGTATTTATCTTTGAATATCTATTCTAGATATGGTCTTCTAACACCTTATCAAATGTTAAAAACAAAGAGAAGTTGTCTCCTTAGATATAATTATCCTTCCCTTCATGTAAACATGATCAGAATGTGTATTAATCACTGGCATTATCTACTCTCATCTTCTCCGGTGATTCTTAAACATAAAACGTTTGAAGATTATTCTATGCTCAACTAATCTTTAGATTTCAAATGACAGACACTCTTAATTATCAGATTTTTTTTGGTTCACTGCTTCAATCGCTGAATCCTAAGAACATTTGTTTTTAACATAAAGGACAATTTTTTTGCAGATTCCAAGCAGACTAGGCATAATTGGCAAATCTTTTGAGTGACACATCTTTAGTGTGCCAACTTAGCACTGTTTTGAACACTTTACACGAACTATACGATGTCAGCCGTTTAGTACAGGTCGTTAACTATATCTAATTTATCACCATCATTATTGCCAAAGAAAAATGAAATAGCATGTCATAACAAAGTAGACTTGTTTCAGCTACTACGAAACATAGAGATTATTACCTGAATCAAGGACTAGGTATAGTAATAGGAAGCTCCGGATAGTAAGAAAGCACAACAAACATCTCATCGAGCTCAGTGTGATTCAATGTCAAACGAAATATTGGTTTCCTTTGCAGCAAAGCTCTATTTATCAGATAGATAGATGCAGCAGCAGCTCGTCGTCCAACTTAAAGAGCTTGCGCAATAAGGCGAATACCGTGATGGGATCGTCATGTTGCAAAGGGGTTCATATTCGGGTTCACTATATATAAGATTTAGTGGAGACATAATTAACAGAAATCACAATGCTTTCCCTCTGACGGAGAGAGAAGAGATGTACGAAACGAAGGAGAGGATCAAATATACGAGAGCTTCGACAAAGACGGCAGTCTTGAATTAGTGAATTTTTGAAGTCACAAGCATACAATCAGACTGCTCTAATAGGTGTAAAAGTTAAAAAGGCTTTAATGGGAATCAAAGTGCCGAAAGAAAAATCTTAAGATGCGCTAGATGACCTCATGGTATTATATATCCGACTATGTGAATTATAGATAAAGTGTTCAGGTAAAACTTGATTGAATGTTTCATGTCTCACCTTTTTTACTTTTGTTTACAGAACTGTCATAGTAGACTGAACAAAAGTAAATATTGTTCTTTCCTTTTATTTTGTGTTTTAACTGAGAAGTTAAGTAGTCTCTCCAAATTTAATTTCAGTCGAATTCGAACTGAGGCAATGTGCTGTACGACCTAATCTTGGATCTGTTTTGTAAGCTGCTTTAAGATATAGATAACGACTGTTAAGCTGAGCCTAGACAATCTTTATTATGTGTATCAGACATCAAGGATTCCTCCATCAACAGTTCAGCCTCTTTCGAATATACCCCTAATCTATGTGGTTTTACATTTCTGCCTCTTCGCAGTTTATGTGGTTATTCAATTATCATGCGGTCTTACTAACATAGAACTTTTACATGGAAATCCGCACTCCGGATTTTTTTTATGTTGCTCTAATACGACTAAAATTACTATTTGCATGTGAGTAGAATGGGAATTTAATACAATCACTGTTGAACCCATAATGAGACGTGAGTAGATAAAGCAGGTTGGTGACCCCAAAAAAGTACAAAGTAAGTGGATTATGAGTAATAATCTTATTACGTATCTTCCCAATTCAGAATGTGAGAGAAGAATCAAATCCATCTCATATGTCAAAACTTCACTAAAATAGAACTGACCGACAGTCTAACTAAAAAAACGACAAGTAAAGTTAAAAGCATACTCCTCATGATAACATATATATCTCGCAACAGTCTTTCTTAGTGTATTTGAGCAGAGGATTTAAACTACTGTAATACGCATCAAATTAATCGAAAATAACTTCTAACATAAGGAAGAATAATCGATGAATATGTGTTGCTTTGTGTTTAGAAGTCATCTTGCATTCTTACAAAACAGTAAGCGTAAAATGATCAATATCTATTGAAAGAGAAGGTTGTATTACAAAAACGTTTCATAGGAGCATTGAGAATCGTGGTTATTTCATGTCGTCAATGAAAATAACTATCAAAACGTCCCTATCAATCACACGTAATTTCAAGTTAAAGTTAATCAATACTAAAGTCGAGTACTTAAAATACAATTCAAGAACGAAATAATCTGTGTATTTACAGTAATTAAGCAATAGGGCCTGGATATACCAAGGGACTAAGGCTGTACCCCCTCTACTGAAAATACAATAACCCACTTATTTTAATTATAAATGAAATAATATACAATCCAGATAATTATATTAATCAATTCACTCCATTATAAAAAAAACTAAGAAATAGGAAGTAATTTTTGTCATTAAATAAAGGCAAAAAATAATATGTTTTAAGCTTTACAAAATTGTTGACACAATTAAATACTTATAATATATTATAGAAGATGAATTTTTAAGGTCCATGATTGAATAAATTTAACTTAGATGAATGTAATAAATGTCAACAGAATCTGACGTTGAATTATGATTTAATTTGTGATCTTAAAAAACCTCCCAAACTCATAACTTATTGCCCAATCAAGAAGAAAGTATCATTTTAACTATAAAATACAAAATGTATGTTATAGCATTAATTCAACCAAAAAGCTTATGTGATCAATGTACGAGTATAAATTTGATCTCAGATTACTTTTTAAATATTCTAAGTACTCTTAAATATATCGAAGTGAACAATACAAGCAGTGTTACTTGAAATTCTAAGCAATACAGAATTTTCACGATAAAAGGAGAGCTTACATCATTTGCATTAATATCCGCACCACTCGCGTGCAGAAAAATTACTAGTAGCTATAACAAGAAGAATGTAGAGTACATTGGACATCATGAAGAAAAAATCACTGCAGCCATACATAGTCGATAAACTTCCGCATAAGATTAAGATCCAATGTTACTTTCATCAAACCTTATGGTGACTTGAGCTTTAGATTTCTATATTGTTGCAAGGGTTGAGGATCTACGCTTAGACGTTTTATACATCCATTTGCTATTAAGATGAATCAATAGTAATTCGATGACAATATACGAATTTTTTGTTGTAAAAAAAATGCTTATACCCTAATTTCAAAAGAACATATAAATTCTATCTGCTACAATGATCGATTTTTTTTTAAACATTTTTGGGAATGATCCAAACACTGTTTAGCACTATTGACTTTTTTTCTTTCTGAGTATGAGATAATGATACCAATGAGACCAATTTTGCTCTGATCCTTTCATGACAAAAATGCTATTTACAAGAACTCCTAGGATTACGGTATACAAAGATCTATTTAGTATATACATCAATCGTTATTCGTATTTATAAATTCATCGAAAGTTTTGATTGTGTGTTATTACCAATCAAATTATTTCAATTTATCGAATATACAATAACAATTCTCTCCATTTTATAATTAGTACTACCTTCTGGTTTTTTGCTCTAAAGAAATTCAATCATCAATGAATTATTACATTCGTATTCAAAACATTTTTTTTTTTATTTTTGCATATCCGATTCACCGAACTTAGCTCACCGACTACATCGAATTCGACTCGGTTTGCACACCTAATTTATGGGATGATGAGTAATACCACGAGCTCGAACTCGGAGACCTCCTTTAAAGCACAAGTCATTCTTACTACATTGAGACCAACCTCTTGTGGTTCAAAAACCATTATTGTTGCAATAAGATAAGTCCATTTTAGAATTACAAACTGAAACGAAAGCTGAGTAAGTAGAGAGTCAAGCGCTATCTAGAGACCAAAGCGCAGATCAATTTTGGATCACACAATTAATGTCACGAACAATATTCTAGAATGCGGTGCAGACAAGGTTGGACATTATAGCAAACAATGTTTCAGAAATTAACAGACAAAGTTTGCAATATAATTGCACAATATTAGGTGTACAAATTTGTCTTGATATACTTTAATTTAAAATAAGTAATATAGATGAACAGACTTAACGGTACTTCTTGACAGTACAAAAAAATTACCAAACAGTGCCAATGCCATTCAGTCTAGCATTCGTTACTTTGTACATTCCTCTCCGCAGAAACATCCTCACATAATTATGACGCTTGTTGATCGACATTGCAGTGTATATATACTCCTACTTAATAATACTAATACAACACTATCAATAATTTTCATACAAAATTTCGCTACTTAGTAGAATGCTGCACCAGTCTTCTCACAAGATGCCATGAAACCAGTAGTGCTGACATTACTTCCAGCGAGAAAAGAAGTAACGTGCCAAGGAAAGACCATTCATCCTCCCTCTTTTTTTTGGTTGGGGG
>SNQN01003927.1:0-43722 GCA_008642245.1 Bassia scoparia | reverse complement strand
ACAGAGCTTCCAAACCTTAACTAGTTTTTAAAGCTACATGTCTCATTACTCACCTTTAAGTTCTTAGACCTATATTGGAACGTTTAAGACGCCAGCAACAAGAAATCTGACAATTGCAGCAGTTAGGAACCATTAGTTGCAACGAAGACAAATCAAATTTGCCGTTATAGTAGGGCCAATACATTCTAGTTGATTGGTCGTGGGTAATTTTAGGATAGTTGTTTTCCCGCGCCCCCTAACCTTCTAAGAACTCAAACCGTTACTAGTTTTTAAAGTCTGTTATACCATTGTTCTCACTTTTCACTCACCTTCAAGCTTCCTTGAGAAGACGAGTTTAGTTAGCTTGACACGTTAAGCTGACGCTAGCTTGTTCACAAGAAGAAAGTCAAATTGGCCGTAATAAGGGGCCACGAGTGTTCATCATATTTTTAGATTCGGAGTGATGTCCGCGGGCCTCTTCAAAAGACCTTCAAATAAACACAAGACAACGAAACTCAAGCACTAACTAGGATGTTAATTGTGATAATAGCCGTCTAAATGTCTCAATTTTACTCACTCTAGCTTCTTAGAAGCCGTAACAAGTGGACCAAAACATATATTGATTGCGATTGAAGTGGTGTGTGTGGTGTGGTGGGTGGGTGTGGTTTAAAGTGACTAGCGAAAATAGCATAGGTGGAATGAGCGGAGTGTGTGAAAACATCTCCTACAATCGGTTCCACTCATCAAGGACGGACCAATCAGAGCATTTGCTGCGTGCAACTTAAGTACCACCAATAGTGGTACACAGTGTATAAAGAAAGAAAACTCAGAAGTCACACAAGCAGAAAAGTCAAACAACCCAATCCAAAAAGGTTTAGAGCACGGAAAACCACAAAAATATCGATAGAACGGAACCAATGGTTTTGTTTTCCTACAGTCTTATATATCATATTTAGCCAGGCAGTAATGCACAAGCTGAGTTCATGATATGAGAAATTCATACACAGTCGATGAGAAATTTTTCTACGTTGCCGAGAGCCCCCTGGCAATAAAAAGAAGATCTTTGTTTCTTAGCCGATACCAATGGGCCAAGCAAATCCCTTACAGATACCACAACAATTCAAAATATATGCAACTCTCAATATATATAACTAAAGCCAGTGATGTTCATGTGTTTAACATGATTGCTCATTTTACAGTCTTATCTAGCGTCCAAAAGTGTATGCATATACCGTGCCATTGACCGGTATTTATACATTATGAATGGCCAATGTGTCTTCCGGAATTTCTATTCCTCTTAGTACACGAGTACATGAGGCAGGCAGAAAACTTCAAAGAACAGAGCGAGAAAAGACAAATTGCGTAAATAAGGTGCCACTTTTTAGCTCTTTTAGAAGCGTGCGTAGAGTGTTTCACGCTAAAGCCATCCCCTCAATGTTACAACACAACTATTTGTCCTATAAGGAAGCATACAGAACTACTCCAGGTAGAGAAAAACTCCATATTACTAAGTCCGGACATCAAAGCGCGAACAGTGCTTCACTGAAACAAGCTTTGTCAAAGAAAATTATTATCCAACAAAAAATGCAAAAGACTCACACTGATATACATACTCTGGAAATGGATCTGTCATTTAACTCAGCGTAGTCATGCATTTAAGCATGTTTGACGAACCCACTTATAAGCTGAATGAGCGGATTCACATAGATACACCTTAACTAAAGACTAGACCCTTCCAACCCACCACAAGAGGTCTCACCAGATATACAAGAATCACAATGTTATTAGACTTGGGTTTATTCAATGATTTCAATCCATCAATATCACTCATTTCCAATAGATCGAGGCCCGTTAGAGAATCTCATAAAAAGGTTTTAGAAAAGAAGTAGCGTAGGCCATGATTGATGTTGTATGAGGCCATAGCCCAATATGCCTACTTTAGGTTTGTTGTGTACGAGTTTTCGCACACAAATGCATGGTTGACCTAACATATACTCTAAAGGCAAGGTGTCCAATTGGTGTACAAGATCCCACATGTAGGCAAAGAAACGCTGTGAAACAAGGTTATTTATGGGCACCCTCTCTTCCTCTGAAAATGATTTACAACCCCCACACAGAGATAGTGGATGATGCTTGTGAATTACTATTCGCACGATTGTAGAGGTTTTACTATCAATGCAAAACAGACCATGGAGGCAAAAATGGATTTGAACAATTTCTCATTTTACTCAATAAAGCTTCTTAGACTATATTGGACACGTTAAGACGCAAACTAGAACAAATGAGTGATGAAGATTGTAGAAGCAGACACAAGCATAACAGAACTGCCTCACATAAACCTTCTTTATTTTAAATTTTTTGGTGGGTTATATTGATTGATATAAGTTTAGTAGTCGTATTATGGCAGTCAGTTTGTATGTGGTATCATTTGGTTTCTTTGTTGCAGATTAATGGATAGGGTTGGCCTTTTGCGTTATTTGTCAAATATTAAAGTGGGCTTTGTATTAAATAGACATGTAATCTATTAAAATGTGTTATCAATTTACTATTGTCAATGTTAATGAATGAATTACACATGACTCTTAATGCCAACATAAAGTTTTGGAACTCAACTAACAAGATCACAATAACAAACAAACTAGTGGCAAATGAAAAACAACTAACAAACTCATGAATACACCCTCTCACTAATTCATCGAATGCAATCAAACTAATCCAAAGGTCATCCCATTCATCAATCACTTCACCCCTAAACCAATAGCGTAAACTTTATATGACATTAATCAACCTCATGCCTTAATCGTCATAACACTACGTGTGCCTATTACCAATGGAGCAACTAATAAATAGTTAACCCTCGACTTTGTTGTTGCCAAGTCCAAGTAGTAGGGCAAACTAAACCAGAGGGATACGTCAATGAGTTCCTTCATCATTTGGTTTTACAAGTAACAATGAACTCAATTGAATACCAAGGGTCACCAAACCAAACCAACACAAAAGGGTCAATGGAACCAAAATTATGCTACGGTAAAAAAAACAATCAAAAAACCAAATCCAATTTACAACATAAATCAAATGGAACTCAACATTAAGCAGGTCAAAAAACAAACCAAATATACCTCACAGCAAACCAAACAGCACCAATATCCAAAAACCAACACAGTACAATCCAAAACCCAACAGAGCAACAAACCAAAATCAATCCAATTTAACTCCACAATCAACCAACACAACAACAAATTCCAAAAAAATAAACCCAATTTAGGTCACAATCAACAAACACAGCAAATAATGTCAATGCGAACTCCAACAATTCAAGCAAGGGTCAAAAAAAACAAAACCCAAATTCCTCAAAATCAAACAACACTCAACACCAAAATCCAAAAACCACACAGTCACAAATCCAAAAACCAACACAGCAAAAAGAATCCAAAATCAATCAATTTAGCTCACAATACAACCAACACACAAACAAATCCAAAAATAACAATTTACCTCACAATCAAACCAACACAGCAAATAAGGCTCACGATGCGAAACTCAACACAAGCAACAAATCCAAAATCAAACGAATTTAGCTCACAACAACCAACACAGCACCAAATCAAAAAATACTAAAGGCAACCTCCAATTCAACCAACACAGCCAACATCAAGGCCTCAATGGAAACTCAACATCAAAGCAACAATCCAAAAATCAATCGAATTTAGAGACTCCACAGATTCAAAACCAACACAGCAAAACAATCCATTAAATACTAAAGGCACCTCACAGAATCAACCACACAACAACATTAAGGCTTCGAATTCAAGGTAACAACTCAAACATCAAGCAAACAAATCCAAATATAGTGCAACAGTCGAATTTTAAGACTCACAATCAACCAACACAGCAACCATATCAAGAAAATCAATCGCAATTACCCTAACCTCAACAATCTAAACCATACACATGTCTGAAGCCAAATCGTTAAAAATATTTCAGAGAGCTCCAATTACCTCACACAACAACGCAACACAGCGATACATTAAGGTCGCGCTAAGGACTCAAACACAAGAACAAATCCAAAAAAAACTCAATCGAAATTTAGCTCACAATCAACCAACACCGAGTCAAACAAACCTCCCAAAAACTAATCAATCACAATGTGAAAACATCCCAATCAATCCAAACACCCAACACAGCAACAAATTCCATAAAATTAATCTCCAATAGCTCACAATCAACCACACACGTTTTAAGCAACATAAAATGCAAACGGAAAACCTCAACATCAGCAAGGTTAAGATAATAATACCAGTCAATGAGAATCAGAACCACAAGAAATAAGAGGATCACATCATCATCATTCGGAGATGCATCTGACCGCAAATGACCAGAGCTTATCTTGGTCTCTAAGTCCGTGCAGCCTATTCTTTAACTTCACTTAAGCTTCTATGGCCAGTAATAGGGAACCCAGTATCTCTCGTGTGACAGACACCTCGCTACCCATAGTTAGGCTTTTGATGACACGACAAGCACGTCCCTAGCCTTGCCCTTAGCCTTGGCCTGCGCAGTACATTGCCACAGCTCCAACTCTTCTCACTTAGTGGAGGCCATGCGTTCCTATCCTGACAATGCAAATACAGGACAACTGTCTCCCAACCCCACTCCGGAGCCCCCCTTGGCCGTCTACCTCCACCATTCGTCCCACAGTGATCGATCATGGAACCTCATAGTGTATATGGCATCATCTACCTAGTGCATATCGCCCTTTCCCCTTTGCTCTTTCGCTGGAACTCCCTATCACACTCCAATCTCATACGTGTAAACTCAAACCTAGGTAGTTTTCAATCTAACATTACAGGTTTTAAAAGGGCATGCTAAGGTATCCCACACAATTTTCTAACAAAGGAGCTCAAGGCAGGCATTGTTATCCTTTCCCCCTTTCCATGTAAGCGGTTTTTCGGAATTACCCGCATTAACCCTAAAAAGCTTCCTTCCCCACTCAATTTTCCCTTTCCAAACTCTCCAAATACTTTTTGTAACGAAGGATCAGACTTCGTTTAACCTTACAAGAACAGCAGGCGCACAAGGCGTCTCTGTAGTATCTAGATGACTCTACGAGAATCTCATCCACACGATCTTTCCATGTTATGTTGGTAGAAGATGTTGAGGGTAAGTGGAGCCATTTCAATCCCTTCACAATTCACTATCTGACCGGCAATCCGACATCCATATTCATCTCTGATGCGTAATCCATTGTCGCGTACAACGGAGACCAAAGTCTCACACAACCATGTCGATCTTCAAAATCGACTGTAAGAACTCGTTGATATTTCTGGTTGTGCCAAAAACGACTAGTATAAGGAAAATCTCAATAAGAGAACTGCCATTAGGGTTCTTTTAAGAAGAGTTGGAAATCTGCCAATATAACTAAACTTTCAGAGAAAGAAGACGTGAAGGAGTTGTATTGATTTTATCTTCGTGGCAAAATTGGATGGCGAGAAGGATGAAAAATGGACTGTTCTCGAGAAAACTAGGTCTTAGGAATACTCAATTCGGAAAAAGAAGAGAAGACTCCAAACCGATTCACGTCAGTGACGAGGTATTTAATGATATAAGCAAGTGAGTGAAATAATAATGCGGAGGAATTAAGTATATGATATATGACTAACGTGTAAGGTTAAGCGTGCCTTCTTAGACGAGTGATAATTGGGAGGAGTATTAGATAGTATATACTTTAGGATGACTAAGCCATTTATTTGTTGAAACTTGTCCTAGGTATTAATTTAATAATATTAATGACTTGATTAAATTTTTAGTAAGGACCAATTTTGTAAATTCACTTTGCTTTTTTATGACCAAAAGTAGAAATTTTTACAAAGTTAGCAATTAATTGATTATTCGCAATAATGCAAACAAAGTTGCAATCTTTTCGAAACGGAGGAAGTAATAAGAAGCGCTAGAAGGATAGTGCGTCAGGGATAACCCATTTAACGACCCAGAATACAGAGCCCATCAAGCAAGGTTTAAGTGTGAAACCTGTTAGGGAAAAGAGAATTCAAATACGGACTACGAGACCGCCAAATAACCGCTGCTCAGAAGGAAACTGCCAAAACCTCTTCCCCACATCTTTGTCACCCAAGCCAATAAATAGGTGAAGCCGGAATCTCCCTTTATCTTCACATTTACAGCTTTCCTTTAGTCGCACTTCATAATAGCCTAGTAGTTTGCATAGCATAGCGTAGTTCTTCCTCATGGATCAATAGCTTATTACTATCTTCCTTGCTGAACATAAGGTAATCATTCTTCCTTGTAATACCGTTGTAATATGACTCTATCGTTTATATTTTTGTGGAAGACTTTTTATATCTTTTCAATCTTGTTTCATAAGCTTCATTTTTATTCTACACTGATGCTTAATTAATTTCCTTTGTTCTAATACACTCTTATCTTTTTACGATCCTAAGAAGTCAATATTAATTAGCGAGAGTTATCTAAATATATCACTATAATTAGATGGACAGTCCCCTGCCGAACCAAAAAATAACAGTTGACGGATGACTTATATGAAGGGTAAATCAACCCTCAAGCAACTAGTTAGAAGGAAGAGAGAGGATGAAATAAGGGAGTAAAGGTAAAAGTGTAATGAGTTATGTATTGCGGGCGAAATTGGAAATTGCGGGTCTCACATAACACAACCCTAAAAGAAAGAGTAGAATTGACGTGGAGTCGTTGACGCAATAAATCTAGTCACTTGTCATTTGTGAAATTGTCATCGACCTCATCGCTTCATTCATACACCCTAGAAAAAACA
Source organism: Bassia scoparia (assembly GCA_008642245.1). NCBI lineage: Eukaryota > Viridiplantae > Streptophyta > Magnoliopsida > Caryophyllales > Amaranthaceae > Bassia > Bassia scoparia. Next base: position 36,944 of record SNQN01003927.1, on the reverse strand, counting down.
CTCCACTTACTAATCAATCAATACTCAGTCGTCTTCATCCTTCAAACTTACAAGTATCAATTCATTCATCCAATCATTACTCGAAAATTACCTCTCCTTCTTTCAAACCTCCAATTTTTAATATTCCACCACCTTTCACTATCTCAACCGACTTCAAGAATAATTGAAAAAAAAAATGTGAAAATAAATTTAAAAAATAAGAGTTCTAAAAGAATTTCGACAGAACTTGAATGCCTTTTCCTGGCCTCTTCTTCCCCCTGTCTTTTCACTCAAGGTCCTCTCTCATCTCATCATGAACAAACATCATTCTTTCCACCACCTCGCAGTCTTCCTCGTTTTTCCATTGCAGTTCTCATTCCTCCTCCTTCAATTCAAGTCGCTTCTGACATTTTGGTAATTTCCACATTCTTTTCACTGAATTTGATTTTTGTTACAGGTTATTATTTAGTAAGCGCCATAACGGTAATCTCTGATTTTGTTTTGATGAATTTGATTGTTGATGTTTGAATTTTTGTTGATTAATTGTCGCTTAATCACCAAGAAGTATGAATGCCGAAAGTTCATAATCCGTCGATGCATCAGTGTTATTTGTTATTCCGCGTTACTCACACAATGCATTATCAATCCCCTCGATAATACTGCCTTGGATTTCTCCGCGTTTCTGCTCTGCGTAAGCAATTTACGATCAATTGCATGTCTACACCTATAATATTGATCACAATATTGTTACGCTCGAATATCAAATTGTACTGTTATTTTATTTAATAATGAGTGACCAAAATAATTATTTGAGTATGAAGATATATAGTAGAATGAGTATTTAATTTGAGATTAATTTTAAGATTTGGATTCTGTATGGATGTTTTGGATTGTTAGGAACAATGTGAAGGAATATAAAGCAGAAATTTCTTTTTATTGTTATAAAGTTCCTTTATTATTTCCTATGAAAAGATGCCAAGTAATGATGCATATATCATCTCTCTGAAAATCCTGATTACATTTTGTCATCATTAAATTTTTGTCAAACAAGAATAGTAGATTACTAGCTTTCCTCCAACCCAATTTTCGTTCATTGTATTTTATTTGGTTTGGATTTGTTAGTTTTTTGAAGCTACATTTACATTGATCAGAACTTCTTATCAAGTGAACATGTCCATTTCCTTCATTGTGCATAAAAATTCTCCTCACTTCAGTCCTAATATACCATTGTTTTTCTTTTCGGGTTATGGTACACCCTTATATCTATGGACACGCTCTTTTAATTCAAGTACCGTCGTCCCGCTTACCTCTTCACCCTTATGTACTTCTTTAAGAATTGTAGAAACTATTTTAGAAACTGTAGAATTAGGAAAAATGGGTGGAATCAAAGGTGGTCCTTCAATTAAAAAATTGAATGAAGTCTTTTTATATATATATATAAAAAAACTTTTACAAAAGTCATTAGAATCTCTTCTTATTTTTATGGATTTTGCTGTCCAAACTAAACAGTACAAAATACTGTGTTTCACAGGACTTTTAGTTTGGACCGCCGATTCACCGAGTCAACAATAATTGCTTCATGATTTTCAGCTCTCAAATTATACCCAACCTTTATCATTTCAATTGCCCATTCAATCCCTTGATAACTTCTCAATTAAATAAACCTAAATGTTCAATAATGATTTGAATTATGATTAATTCACAAATTAGTTGGGAGATTATCTGATTTAGGTGGATTGTGCATTGTATCATTGGTGCTACCTTGGAAGGTACCACCAAGGTGAAAAATATTTGCTCATTTAAATTAAGGATCGTAGCTTAAATAAGCAAAATCTTAAGCGATCTCAAATTGAGCAAAAATTATATTATAATTTTTTTTAAATATTTAAGCAAGTGGATATGAAGCAAGTTCAATTTGAATTGAGCAAAAGATTCAAAAAATTACCATTACCGCCATTGCCTATGAGCGATGGTCCTTCCCACACGATTGTGTTCATGTGATTTTGCTGCCATTCTCTTACAGTATGTCCGATTTACAAAGAATGGTTACGTAATTACTGGTAGTGACTACATAGCCACTCTTGTAGTGTTCGCAAACGTTCTTCGGTTAGTCTGCCTGTGCTTCTTTAACACCAGAGATTGTCCTTGACAAAAAAACAGCCGACCTTACACTAAGGGTCCTTTTACCTAGAGCGCTGAGGTGCAAAGCATTAGGTAAGCGCTCCATTTTGGTCTTCGGGGGGGTTGAAGCGAGGTGGTATCATTTTACGTGGCAACTAAAGCTTCTTCCGGTTTCTTTTTTTTAACTTTTAGCGCAACCTGAAGTTAGAGAACCCATCTTTGCCGTCAAATAGAATTTCTGAATGAGGCGGCCACGAGGTGCACGTAGGCGCTGCATAACCCTCTCGCTTCACTATGCCTTGAGCCTTTTTAACACATGCTGTTGACTCACCGAGTGAGCAAAAGTAAGCAATAATTCTTGCTCATGATTCCAGCCGCAAGTGATACCCAACCCTTATCGATTCTACGCACTTTCAAATCCCTCGACCACTTCCTTATATTTAAATAGAGGAGAAGTCAAATTGGCCGTAATAGGCCAGCATTATGTTCTCTATATTAGTGCATTTAAATTATTGAGGATTGAGATTCCGACCATTCTTCGTTAGGTTCGTGCGGCTAACTTCCTACGAACCTCAAAATCCTAATCGATATTTACTAGAGTTTGTCTGTGAAAGATGCCTGCAATCATTACCGAACCGGTCCACCTTGCAAGGTGTCACCAAGGGAAAATATCAATGATCATTTGCCTTTGATCTCAACATATAAGCTTTTCTATATCTCCAATAATAAACACGAATTTTTTTTTATGATTTCTTTTGACCACTAGCTTCATTTTGAGAGTGCCGGTAGAAATTTAATATCCAAAGCACTTTTTCACGTATTGCTTCGCACCAGCATTGCATAGTAAAATTGCCACTTCTTAAAGATTGGAGTTCAAAGGGATTGATTTTTTTTTCTTTTTGTTTGTTTTGTCCGCCTTCCTATCAGATGTGGAGTTAATGAAGCCCCTTCTTCGTCACCAGATAAGTACCAAATTTTTTGTTGCAAGTTTACTCTTAGGTTGTCCTTACGATTTGGGTTACTAGTTTATTTCTGATTTTTTTAATTCGATGTATCTTCATCTGTTGAGCGAATTGGAACAGTCATTAACATATGTTCTTTATGTCTAAACGATGGAACTACAAACCTTATTTCTGGATGTATTTCCTTTTTCTTATCCGTAATTCATTATACTTCCCAGGTGTTGTGTGAAAGAACAAAATTGCTATCGAACATGTAGTCATATTTATTTCTCAGCAACTCTATACATATCATGCTTTGTTTCTTATAGAAACCCTTGCAAGTGTTGCTTTTGATTTGTATTTCGAACCAAGGTCTTAAAGATCTGACTCGTTCGTTTTAATTGACAGGCGCTGATTATAAGTACAAGCCTTAGCTTTTTATGTTACCCTTGAGGTGAAATTGTTACAATAAGTAGTAAAATGCTGTGAAATTTCCATGTCTTTTCTTTGCCACTGTCTGTGGATAAACTTATTGTTGCAACTGCCATGATGTCAGCATCTTCCTTTGCTCTCTAGGTTGTCTGTTCCATGCTCAAAATTCTTAGCGGTCTGTTTACTTCTGCCATGTCTGTCTTACAATCAATATCTATCGTCTCTTTCTGATCTTTTTTACCCTTGTATAGAACACAATCTAAATCTTATAATATTCTTTGTTTGGCACCCTCATCTTATCACAAAATGTTTACCTTGCCAGGATCCTCATAACAACTTTAAGGGCATCAGACTAACTTATAGGTCCTGCTCTCTCCTTCTTTTTGCTAATACTAGCACCTGCAAGTGTTCTTATTCATGAGCCGAAGTAAGTTTTTTAAGTTATCATTGTTTCTCGTATGTTTGCACCTTTAATTATCTTATTCTGTTTCCTGTTTATGTTTTTTTTTGGGATAAATTGTCCAACTACCTAAAGGTATAACATTTTTGGCAAAAAAGTACCTATTTTACAATTTTTGCCCTAAAACATTACGTTATAAAGTTAGAGAAAAGTTTGTTGACTCATACTTTATTTGTTTATCGCGTTCGACTGTCGTTTTTAGTTGACTTAAGTCACGATGATGGACTCTATGATGCTATCCCCCCAGGGATCTTTTTTCAAAATGGGTTTTCCCGTAGTAAGGATGTGATTAGAGGCACCGCGCCTTATCACCAAAAAAAGCCAGACTAAAGGAATCAATACAAGATGAATCCTTTTTACGCCCAGAATCCCATGTAATAACGTAGCAAAGATCTCTATTATAACTTTGCGTAGACGTGTATGATGGTGGGATTTCTACCCCTAGACAGGTGAAATCTCCTACACCCCCAACCTGATCAACTAAATACTTAAAGTATTGACCATGCGACCGTGATTTTGGAGCCTGATTCTTTTGCCATTTTCTTGTCCTTTTCATTCCATTTCACTACTACCCCTCAATCATTCAATCTCACTAAACGAAGATAATTTTTCTTGACAGGAGAATATCTTGGAGTGAGTTGAGCATACCTACAATGTAAAAGAAAGCGTAATAAAAGAAGAAATCACACACAAAAAAAAGCCCTCCTAGCACATGTCACGGCTTTAAGTGAACCAACATACCCACATTCTAAATGTCTGGAAGCTACCAATCAGTAATTGGTCAACAAACTTTTCTTCTTATCGTTAGGTAGTTTTGTACAAAATTGTGACAAAATATAGGTAGTTTCTCGCAAAAATTCGTTTGTAACTAAAGGTAGGTTTTGGACATTTTCCTTTTTTTTTAAGGGTTTATGGTTCATGATTTAATTTCTTTTTCAGGAGAATATGGGCATCGTCTGCGTTGCCTGGACCCTCCTGTTCCTTAGTTAATCTCATTCCATTCCGGTTACCATTACTCTTCCTAATACGTTATAATCTGATTAATAATAATCTCACATGTCTTATAATCTTAGTAATATGTCCCAATCTTGTACCCATGCAAGTATTAAACTCTAAAACACCGTTGATTTTCCCCCTATCTCACTCATCTTGAACAACAGAAAAACAAAACTGGAAGTTTTCATGCATCCCTTTGGTTATTGCTTATTTTATCATTTAAATCTAGCGGGTACTTCGGTTTTAGTTCATATTCCTGTTTTTTTTTTTTTTTTTTTTTTTTTTTTTAACTCATCACTTTGTGTCATAGGTACTGGAGCTCCCTTTCCTGACAATGTTTTGTTATTAGTGTGCCCCATCTGAGCACTGAACCTAATGGTATTGAGCAAATGAGATGACTTTGATATTCTTGTTTTGATAGCCAATTCAACTTATGTGTCTTTTCGTTGCAGGGTACACTAGGCACGCTATTATATCTTTAGTAATTCGCAGCCTAGCTGGCATTCCCCATTTTACATGGCTGAGGTTGCAGAATCATTGATCAAGTTCTATTGTACTGCAACTGTAGCTCATCATCTTATCCACCTGTGTGCCGTGCCTGCTGTTATTAGCTTTTATGGCAATCAAAATTTGTCACTTCATGGTGTAGTTTAATGTAAAGGAAAGGCACTTTATGTGAATCTTTTTGAAACCATCTGTTGTTATATCACCACACAAGTGGATTATGTACGTGGCCTTTTTTACGCACTAATCTATGAAATAAAAGTTTTTGCTTTTTGTTTCAATTTTTTGTTTCTTCACATTTAGTTAACATTTTCACCTGTGTGCTATTGTGATATGATAAGTTCAAGTAAGTCATTAAAGCTATGGAGGCTTTCTATGTCGATTATCTATCTATCTACCAGTGCAATCCTTATCTTGTCTTTGAAGATATCTGAACATTGTTGTTGCGCACCCTAATTTGTTCTGCATCTATGTATTAAATTTTCTAATTTATTGATCGTTACAGCCGATATTACTCTCTGTTGTAGACTATCACATGAATATCTATAAGTTGGTGATAACTGTTTGCTAATGCATGATAAAACATTCTAAACCATATTATAACCTTCTAATTATTTATCATGATTGATGCTGAATTCAATAGTTACTATTTCTACACGTATAAGTTACTAATACAATTGCTGTATCCTATAGCGCCACACAATCTCAGCACTAACCAAATCGGGATATGAGCGGGGGCGACGAGGATTCTCCTGGTAGTAATCTAGGAGCCTTATAAGCTGAAGTCTTCATCTGTCACACAATGTCCCACCCCTTCATCAATTGGCAAGTGAAGCTGGATATATACACTCGGGAAAAAGTGTATGGCTTTCTCATCTGTTCATTAATGATTGCTTAGTAGATGTACACAAAATATTGCTATTCAACGAGGAATTGAACCCATTTTCGAGAAGTTGGCAGTGGCCAAGGTTAGGGCTTCCTGTTGTTCTGCCCATATAAACTGATGCTCCACCAAGAGGGCTGTTGCCTGGAAAATCTGAGCTTCCTGTACTTGGTGGACCAAATGTAGATGGTGGTGTCTCCATGGTTGGGCTTGGAGTTGATGGTGGTGTTGGAGGAGCCTGTGAAGTGCTGTAACACGAACCGAGTTATAACTCTGCTTTTGACTCARACATGAAAGTTGAAAGTTATGGCTGAATGCTTACCTTCCTGATCCATTTGATGCTGAATATTGACAACTTCCAGTGCCTGCAATAAGGAGAAGATATGGTGATATGAAGTCATATTTTTCTTTTGTGTTTTTTTCGCAACATAGATTATTGGAGATAAGGATTTGGAATGCAAATTAACCAATTCTAATTTTTTTCAAGCACTTCTCTCATGACCAGCAAAGATGGTGCATTTCGAATCTGACTATTTCTAATAATTAGTTTTCCATGACAAAGTAAATTTTTTTTTAATCATTTTGTGCATTTTATACCATGACATAATTTGTTTTTATTTGATTTGTCAACTACTAATCTTTTACTTACTTGGATCTGTGTAGACAAGTTGGGCAGTTCCTCCAAAGTCACAGCTTGTCGGAGATGGATTTTTCTGGTAGTAGCTGTTGTATGCATAAGAAGCATGGTCTTTAACTGTGTCCGGACTAGCACAGCTTCCTCCTGGTTGAATTGCAGAGCAGTCGGCTCCTCCATAACCGCATGCGTAGTCCAAACCAACTTGTAAAGCCTTTTCTGAAGCACCTTGTTTTGCAACACACCAAGCTCCCCCTCCTCCTCCTCCTCCACCTCCACCACCGCCTCCTCCTGTTCCTCCACCTCCTGCTCCCCCGCCACCAACTCCTCCTGCTCCTCCGCCTCCGACTCCTCCTCCTGTCCCTCCCCCTCCACCTCCTGTTCCTCCTCCTCCACCTCCTACCCCTCCACCCGCTCCCGGTGCTCCACCTCCTATGCCTCCTCCTGCTCCTCCGCCTCCTATCCCTCCTCCTGCTCCTCCGCCTCCTATCCCTCCTCCACCTCCAACTCCTCCGCCTGCGTCTCCTCCTGTTGATGGGGGTGGATTCATAGTTGGAGTGGTGGTTGGTGGGGTTGGTGGTGTCGATGGCATATCTGGGGGCCCTGGAGGGGTTGTAGTTGGCGTATTAAATGGTGGCGTTGTGGTGGGAGTGGTTGGAGACGGGTCAAAAGTTGGAACATCACCCGAAGGTGGAACATCTGTTGGAAAGGCGTCATGGATGAGCGTTGTTGGGTAAGTGTTGAATATCAAAGATCGCTTTATTGCTTCAGCACTCACGCCTGCAAATGTTACAAATCATTGTGAGTTTCCATAAATTCTCAGTTTCCTTTTTTATTTTTATTTTTGGACAATAGTCTTATTCTAGAAGTGGTTTCCTCTTCTCAATTACACCATAAATGTTAAAACAAAGAGAAGGTTTGTCTCCTAAAAGTAATTATTCCTTCCTTCATGTAAACAATCAGAATGTGTATTAATCACTGCATTACTAATCTATCTTCCGGTTATTTCTGTTATAACAAAAAACTTAGATGATTATTCACTGCATAACTAATCTATTTTAGTTATTTCTAAAATGACAACAAACTCTTAAATTATCAGATTTTTTTTTGGTTCACTGCTTCAATGCTGAAAGCCTGAAAGATACATTTGTTTTGTAACAAAAGGGACAATTTTTTTTTGCGATTCCAACAGACTAGGCATAATGTGTTCAARTCGTTTTGAGTGACATATCTTGTAGTGCCTGCCAATTAGCACTGTTTTGAACACTTTGAACAACTATACATTTCACCGATAGTACATGTTAACATATACAATTAAGCCATCTACCTTAAGCCAAAGGAGAAAAATGAAATAGCAGCATAACAAAGCTAGATTGTTTCACTATACGAAACCATAGAGTTTTACCTGAATCAAGACTAGGAATAGAATAGAAAGGCTCCGGAGAAGCACAACAAACATCTTCATGAGCTCAGTTGTGATGTTCTGTCTAAACGAAATGATTGGGTTTCCTTGCAGCAAAGTTGCCTAGTTTATCAGATAGATAGATGCAGCAGCAGCGGCGGCAAATTAAAGGCTTTGCGAAATAAGGAAACCGTGATGATGTATGGTGCAAAGGGAGGTGTCATATTCGGTTCATTATATAAGGATGTAGTTGAGAATATTAACAGAATCAAATGCTTTTCCTGGCTGAAAAAGAGAGAGAAAGGAAGAGAGGAAAAGAATATAAGCAAAACTTGAAGAGCGGCCAAATGAATTAGTTGAATTTGGAAGTCACAAGCTAAGTTTTGTGCATAAAAGTTAGGAAAAGGTTTAATGGGAATCAAAGGCGAAAGAAAAGAATTGATCTGTTTGGATTTGAATCTTATTGATTATATATAGTGGAATAGTAGTTTCAGGTAAAACTTGATTGATATGTTTCAGTTCTGTCACCTTTTGTTACTTTTTGTTTAGTAACTGTCATAGACTGAAACAAAAGGTGAAAATTGTTGCTTTCCTTTATTTTGTTTTTAACTGGGAAGTAGGTTAGGTCAAATTAATTTCAGTCGATAAATAGCAAGTGGTACTAATCTTGGATTGTTTGTAAGCTGCTTTAAGAGTATATATACGACTTGTCTAAAGTGGGAGACAATCTTTTTATAAATGTAGATCATACATCAGGGATTTCCTCATTCAACAGTTTCACCTCTTTCGGAATATGGCCCAATCTATGTTTTTCTTTTCGTTTCATCCAGTTTTAGTTTATCAATTATCATGTCTCTACTACATAAACTTTGTTACATGGAAATCCGCATCCGGATTTTTTTATGTGCTCTAATCGATAAAAGTTATATTTGCATGTGAGTAGATGGGTTAATTAATAAAGTATGTGAACCCATAGATGAGACAGGTAGAGAGAAAGAGGTTGTGGACCCCAAAAAGTTACAAAGTAAGTGGGGATTATATATGATAATTATTATTGTCCCATGTCTTGAAAGGGAAAAAATCAAAATGGACAATTAATTCTAAACTTCCTAAAATAGAAACTGAGACATCTAATAAAAACGAAGAAGTATAACATACTCCCTCTGTAACATAATTCTCGCAACAGTTGATTTTTACGTATTTGAGGAAGAGATTTAACCTAGTAAACGATCAAATTAATCAAAATAATTCTAACATAAGGAAGAATAAGATGATATTGTTTATGTGTTGAAATCATTCTTCTTCAAAATACGTGAAAAGTCAAATATTGCGAGGAATATATTACGAAAAGAGTAGTTGTTTATTCAAATAGGAGGCATTGAGAATCTGAATGGTTATTTGTCATGTTCGTCATGAATACTATCAAAAGTCCCAAACACATTAAGTTCTAAATAATTATAAATCTAATCAAATGGACGAATAATTAGTCGAGTATATAAAATTAAATTTAAGAATATCTCTATTATATAAGCCAAGGGGGAGCTATGGTGTCCCCCCCTAGGAAAATACAATAACGCCCTCGTGATTTTAATTAAAATGAAAAATAAAATGAATAATTAATTAATCAATTCAACTTACCATTATAAAAAAAAATAAATATGGAGTAATTTTTTGTCATATAAAAAGTTGCAAAAAATAATATTGTTTTTAAGCTTTACAAAATTGTTGACACAATTAAATACTATAATTAATTATAGAAGATTGAATTTTTAAGGGCCATGATGAATAAATTAACTTAGATGGAATGTAATAAAGGTCAATAATCATAATTGTTAATTGTGATTTAAAAAACCTCCCAAACTCAAACTTTATTGCCAATCAAGAGAAAGTATATTTTAACTAAAAAGTAAAAATTGTGTATGTTATAGCATTAATCAACCAAAAACTTATGTGAATCAATGTACGGAGTATAAATTTGATCTAAATACTTTTTAAAATCATGTTCTAAGCTAATTAATATGAATGAAGTAACAATACTTTTTATGAAATATGACAATTACAACAGAATTTTCACGATAAAAGAGCATTTACATCGATTGTTGCATTTTAATATCCGCACGCATCGCGTGCAGAAAAAAATAGTAGTATATACAAGAGAAGTAATACATTGGACATCATAAAGAAATACGTCAATAAAAGGTCCGATATATTTCCTCATATGTAAGCTGTTACTTTCTCAAACTATATGGACTGTGATTTAGTTTCTAATTGTTGCAAGGAGTTGGAGGATTCTTCTTAAGTTTTTACATCAATTGCTTTAAATGAATCCAATAGGAATTAATGGACAATATTGAAGAATTTTTTTGTTGTAAAAAAAATGTTTACCCCGAATTTCAAAATGACAATAAATTTTTCTACATGATCGATTTTTTTTAACATTTTTGGATGATCCAAACACTGTTAGACTATTGTACTTTTTTTTTCTTCTTATCATTTGAGTAATGAGATAATGATACAATGAGACCAAATTTGTGCTCGATTGTTATCATGGGACAAAAATGCTCTATTTTACAAGAAAGTAGAGTACTATACAAAGTATTATCTTATTATAACATCAACGTATCTGATTAAATTCAATGAAAGTGTTGATATTGTGTGGTTATTACCAATCAAATTATTTCAAATTTCGAAAATATAACAATGAACAGATTCTCTCCAGTTATAATTAGGTACTACCTCTGGTTTTTTTTAGCTCTTAAAAGAATTCAATCATCAATGAATTTAATTACATTCTGTATTTCAAAACATTTTTTTTTTTATTTTGCATATCCGATTCACCGGAACTTAGCTCCGACTACATCCGAATTCGACTCGGGTTGCACACCTAATTTATGGTGGGTGAGTCTACATACAACGAGGCTCGAACTCGAGACCTCCTTTAAGCGACATCAAGTTTCTTACTACTTGAACCAACTCTTGTTGGTTCAAAACATTATTGTTGAATAAGAATAAGTGCCATTTTTAAATTACAAATGAAACGAAAAGCATGAGGAAGTAGAGAGCAAGCGCAGYTAGAGACAAAGCGCAGGTCAATTCTTGGTCAACACAATTAAAATTGACGARCAATATTAGAATGCGGTGAGACAAGGTTTGACATATAGTAAGACAATGTTAGAAATTAACAAGACAAAGTTTGCAATACAATTGGACAATATTAAGGTTTGTACAAAATTTGTCTTTTTTTTACATTTAAAAAATGGTGAATAGTAGTGAACAATACTTAAACGGTACGTGAACAGTAGCAAAAAATTACCAAAGTGCCATGCGCTATTTCTCTAGCAGTTCTTGATTTATCATTTCTCCGAAAAGCACCTCACAAATTAACTTGTTATGAAGTTGCAGTTATATATACTCCGTACTATAATACTATATACAACTATACAAGTAATTTTCAACAAAATTTCGGTGCTACTAGGGTAGAGCTGCCCAGCTTCTGCACAAGATTGTACTTGAACAAATGTATGTGCTGCATACTTCAAGCAGGAAAAGAATAACGTGCAGAAGACATTCCCAATTACCTCCAACAAACTAAACCAAATACCAGATTCGTCACAAGAAAGCAAACCACAAGCAGTATCTTCAGACCTTCATTACTGTAGACCTAATATTTCTCAGCAGATGGACAAAACAAATTCGATAGTGTCAAGAAACAATATGAGTTTGCTTCAATCATCCCTGCCTCAATTGTTTAACCGATTGCAGGTTGAAAAATATTCTGTCACCTCGCTCCACCCTGAATGTATAGAACAATAAAGACCATTGGAAACTTGGAAAGAGAAAGCTTTAATTTGTGACCAAAATAAAATATATAGTCTTACGTGGGATGTTAGAGAAGTCAGGCTCAATTCCGTTGCCATTGATATCTAAGTGGCCAGGTGTAACATATTTCCCAATTGTGACCACAACGCCAGATCCATCATGGAGCTSAAAAACTGATTGAATGAGACCCTGTGCGTGACATATAAATTAGTTATACAAGTATATAGTAATTCTCTCTTATATACAGTCTTGAAAGCTAAATGACAAGGCAGTTTTCATGTGAATCTAAGACAAGATATAGCTTATGAAAAATTTCCTTCTCACCCGCTCACCTGAAAGCACAAGTAAGATCTAAAGAAGAAGAATTTCAAGTAACTTAATTAAATTCAAACCTTGCCATAAGTTTTTTCTCCCACAAGAACAGCTTTGCAATTATCATGAAGAGCAGATGCAACCTGTGCTGATKCAAGAGTTATGCAACTTTAGAAGAATTCGTTAATTAATAGGTATCAGAAGGTACTTTTAACGGAGTGGCTTACAATTTCACTTGCACTTGCAGTATTGTGGTTCACCAAAACCTGCATGAATATCGTTATTAACAAAATACTGAGAAAGAAAATAGTCACATGACTTTCCCTTGAAAACCAATACGTAGTTGCTATAAGCCTATATGAGTATATGGTCATCAAAAAGGTTTGTTCGAAATCCTTGAAGACAGATCAATCAAACAACTTTCTGTCCATGATACATGCCACATGAACCAGCAACCAAGTTTCAAGTGAGTAGAATGAATATCTTCGCAAAGGCTTATCAATATTCTTTACTATATAATTGTAATAGCAATAATTATAATGTAAAATGTTCAAATTTGAAACATGGAGCACTAAGCTGAACAGTGACCACATTCGTTTGGGCTTTAGTGTCAATTTTAACCCAATTCCAAGCCCTGACAAAATGAGCTAAACTTTATAATTTTCTCTCTTTACCTTTTTTGTGTGTTTAATTTAGAAGAATACTAGCTAACAGTCATATTAATGCAACGTTGAATGAGAGAAATATGGATTTTATGGAAGACAACTGCCAACAGCTTTTACACCAATATATTTTGTTGAGTCCTAGATCTAATATACAACTCTGACAAAATTTCTTAGGTATTCCCTCTCACATTTTGTTTGCTCATTTCATGTTGTGCATTAACCAGATGAGAAAAATATGAAATTTGTAGACATGAATGAGCAGGATGTGTGAAAGAAAATACCTACTCGGCAGTACCTAAAAGGCTCCTCACTCTAAAAAGTTTTCCAATATTGCCAAAAGAACTGCCAGATAAAGAGCAGGCATACTATACAAACTAYATAAAAATGCTTAGTTGACAAGTCATACCATGACAGGCATTGTAACTAGTGGTGCAGACTCTGCTACAACGGCATTCAAAGACAGATCCCTTCCGGCAGTAWAAATCACCTGCGGAAAAGTAATGGTTGTACACACACGTGTCAAAAGAATCGGACGTGAAGCTGACCCAGGAAGTTACAATTTTGACCACAAGATCTTCTGAAACTCAATTTAACCTGAACGTAAAATAACTCTTATGATGGTTCAATTAGATCATGGTTAAGTTTGACTCGCTAGAGGAAAATAAACAAACAAAACAAATTACGATCATGATTAATGGTCTGAAAACCTCAGTAGGAACCAATCTTTATTTTCTTATTCAAGTCATAAAGTGAGCCGGTCTAAGATCAAACAAACAACTAATAAGAAATCCCATAGAAACGAAATATGTCTTCAGGCTCACAATTTATTGTAGCTATCTGATAAAATAATTTACAAGTAAGAAAAAGGGGAGAAAAAAAGGTAAGATCATGCGAACCAGTTTTTTTTTTGTCAAATCTAATTTAATGAACAAACACCGAGTAGCTGCTACACATAATTTTGTGTTTAAAAATGATTAGTTATGATGTATTTATTGGAACCTGATGGCTCATATTTGAAGCTAATAAGGAGGAAAAAGAGTATTATGTTGATGATTATTTAATGGAATTTCATGCATGGGTTTGTGGCACMTGAACCGTGCAATTCAGTTTGAAGTAGATGACTCAATGTCAATAATATGTTATTTTAAAGACCAAATTTTAACTTAAGCCATTTGGGGAAATGGTTTCAGTTATAACAGTTACTTAAGTAAAAGACTCGGTATAAGATCACACTCAAGGTTCCATGTGCCACAAGCCAAAGTAAGAAACCATGCCAAAWATTGGCATGACAGCTTGAGGCATCAAGTGAGGCCAAATAACCCGAGTTAAACATTATTGGAATGGATTGTTCAGCTCCAACAGGCATAGATTGGAGCAAGCTAAGCCATATGCTTAGACTAGATGTCTTCTCCTAAAAAAACACAGGTATAGCCGAAGAATTTACAATCAAGGATGGAAACTTTCGAACCATGATCCTATACAACCCGAAAAGACCCAGCTCCACTTGTTTGACCCAGTTGCATATAAACATTATTAATTCTAGAAAGTCTCTAATTGTCATTTCAAGAATAAAAAATTCTCAGTGTCCACAAAATAATAGGCAGATATTTAATTTTCTTTTTTTGACGATATTTGAATTATTTTTCGACACAAGGACTACTAAAAAGGACCAAAGTTAACAAACCAATAATGAGAATATATTATGTAAAGACACAAAAAGAATTGGCATCACGCCATAACTCAATGTTGGTATGCAGCTTAAGGCAAGATGCATAAACAGAAAGGAGAGAAAAAACAAGAAAATGAAGGTACATAAGGCAAGCATACATGACCACTTCACCATACCGTATCGCCTTTGTTTAAAAACAACTTTGCAATTTCTATCCCAGCCTGCAAATAGTAAAAATTGAACCCACTACATAAGCAAAGCAAATTATCCAAACATGACAGCAGCAGCAAAATCATTACGGTCATAATAAACTCAATTAATACATCCAATTTTGTTTTAAAGACTATAAAAAAGGAAGTTGGCAAACGAACCAGTTTTTGAAAGCGAATGATGACAGCAGGACATCCAAACATTCAAATTCATCATCAAGCAGTACTACAGCAGGCAGTATATTCATGATTTAATTGAAACCACAAGTGTGACTAAAAGGTATAACTGATGATCCAAAAATATAAACCTTCAGAGGAAGATCTGAACTGACAGTCAGCAATTGARCAGCATCTCAATATATATTAGTTGTGAAAATTATAACCACTTAATTTAACTTTTAATTTTTTTATAAAAAAAAGAACTCTAAAGGTAACTTTAATAAGTCCCGTGGGTGATATTGTAAAGTAAAAGTATTAAATGAGAAGTTTGATCCTTTGTTTGATACTTAGTGTTAATGCACAAGCAAGTTGGCTCACATGGGCAAACCTGTTCTAATTATCTGACAAATTATTCATGTTAGTATTACAAATTCTTAGGTATACTCGAGGAGCACGAACAACGAATTCTCAAGGGTGTATGTTTTCTCATTTAGACTTCTACAAATGAGCAAATTTTATCAAAATGACCGAAAAGAAATCCTTTGGAGCACCATTGAAATTTTGCAATTAAGTCTACCTTAAAAATATATCGAAAATACTGTCTTTAGCTACCAAGGAAAAACTCTGATTCCGATAGAGTTTTTTCTCGTCCCCTTCATCGAAATAGTCTTATATTCGCAGGTAGTCATTTCCATAGTGCAGCGTTTTTTTAACATTTCCTTTTCAGACACGATCACAAGATCATTGGTCATGGTGTTCTCATGAATGAGAGTATGTCTTCATTATCGAAATGGGAATGGATTTAGTTACCCTTTTTTGATTCAATAAAGTAACAAAATCATTTAAGATTAAATAAATGTGATTGACTAACTCAAAAGAAAATAACTTTTCACAATAACCTAGTTCAATATTCCTCAAGATTTCTTACATAGAACTTTTTCGCAAACTCTATAAATTTCTGCCAAAGACAACAAGTTACGAATGCAATTTTATATTCTTTTCTAGAAGATGATGTGCAGAAAAGTAGAAAACTAAAATAAGGCATAGTTGGCTTAATTAAACTAGTCACAAAAATTATCCATCCAAAGTCAATTCGGTCTCAAAAAAGAACTAAAGTATGAAATATTCATTTATGAAATGTATACAGGTGAACATGAATGTTAATGGTGAGACATATACCTGAACAAGGCCACCGTAATTGTCCCTTAGATCCAGAACAAAGCATGAGGCACCTAGGTCCTTGAGGCGCTTCATTGCTGTGTGAGGTTTTATTTGAATTAATAAGATAAAAACTTAAAAACTCAGACAATTTCAGGGAAAAAGACTTTTGTACACATTAATTCTATGATTAATGGCTTAAGATCTTGACCAGAATGGTCAAGAATCAAATGAGGCAAGTAAGGAACTTATTCTGTCCAAAAAAGTTTTGTCAAATTCTGACTCGTTGGGATTTTATATGCATGGTCCGAATGAAAGCCCTAATGGCTGCACTTTACTAAGTGTAGTGATGTTCTTTGACTAAATTTGAATATTATTAACCGGTTGCAAAGTTGAAAGCAAGCAGCAAAGCAGATTAATTGCAACGGTTACAATTGGGCAGTTGTCAACGAGCATTTATAAACGTCAACGAGGAAGCACCTGAACTGTTGCGTGAACCTGGACTGATGTGAACTGATTATTGAATCGGTTTCAAGGGTTTATTGGTGGTATTAGTAGGTTTTTTTCAGAATAAAGAAGGGAATAAAAGCAATTAATGCGTCGGTTACAAAGGGAATCAAGCAGCATAGAATTCTGACTGTTGGCGCATATAAGTGTAACGGCTGGAATAATTCGGAGCTGATCAGGTTAATTAGTATTATTAGAACTTAATTGGACGGTTACACATTGATGCTGATTGCATTATTGAGCTGGGTTATTCGGATTAATTAAGGGAATTTTGCTGATTGATGGAGCATTATTTATGGACGGTTACAATTTTAATTGTGGAGCTGCTGTGTTTGAACGGTTGCATGGTTAATACTTAGCCGTTTGTTTTTATTGTCTTTCTGAATTATTAAGCTTAGTTTAAGTAGTTTTATTTCAGGTAAAAAAAGGGTTATTTGGTCGGCTTGTGACCATTAGTAATCTAGTTTTTATTTTCCTAGTTTAAAATAGCCGAATAGGAGTTAATTAATTAAATCGACTGAGTTGTTTTTCCTTGTTGTTTATTCTAGGAAACTGAATGGTTGTATGATTATGGCTATATATAGCTAAATTCAGAAATGAAAATACATCCAGAAATTGAACAAAATTGTCTTACACATTTCGTGTGAAGTAAACTTGCTAGGGTTTAGCAAGTGATCCAAAGTCTAACTTGAAGAGTTGAGTGTTGGTGAGAGTCCAATACTTAATCTTGTAGTTGTTGCTAAGGTCGAGATTCCCTAAACACATCTACCCCAACAAGTGAGTGAGATTCCCTTGTTATATCCTCAAGTAAGGGTGAGAGTTCCCTAAACTTACTTGTTTTGATACTTTTGTTCGAGTGAAACATCACAAACACAATCTGTCCGTTTTATCCATTTGTGAACCAATTTCCATATTAGTTTACACATCAGATCTATCATAGAAGAAACAAATGTATGTTGGCATCAAGTAGCAACATCTTCCTTGTTCATTATGCTTTCTGTTCAAGTAGAACATACTCCACATAACTGCAACGATTTGACATTAAATAGAGGAAAAGTGTCCAATCGTTGCAGTTACGGAGGGAGTATAGTTAAGAACGTCTATTTGTTCTCATTTATGCTTCTTTTTTCTTCTTTCATCAGTCGGTGAATGTTTTAGTTATGTTACTTAAGAATCGCGTAGTTTACTTTCTTAAAAAAGGAAAGAAAGAAATGTGGCAACCTTCCATTCTTCTAACATATACTATGAATATGCAAAGAGAAACTTCATTTATGTGGAAAGGTGCAAACTTTGAGTTAGGGCTTAGGACAATAAAATCTTACAAATATAGGAGCTTCCAGAATTATAAATAAGAACTAAAGATGACTTGGGCAATTTGCCCTCATTATTATGCTGATTACAACCTATTTACTTGGACTCGAACGAAGTGTAAATGTCGGTGTCAAGTGTTGGAATCGCCCATTTTCTTGGAAAATGTAGTGTTTCTAGTTAAAATGAAAATGTAGTGTTGACACGGACATGTGAGATTAATGAAAGAGTCCGAGTAACATAGATACCAACAGAATTGCTCTTTTGCTTCCACATGCAAGGGCTTTCTTTGAAACTAAAAACGACAAGAAAAAAAAAAAGAGTGAATATATCTCTAGAGTCTAGATGGCATGCATAGTAACTGCAAAATCAAACATTGGTAAGAGGTCGTTTCCTCTGTATTTTGATCCTATTGAACTAGGAGTACTAGACTACTAGTTTATTTATGTGACGAGCTAAACTACGGCACGCAAATCTCCGTATTTCGCTTGCGTATTTTTGTATTTTTCCATTTATACCCTACCTCTATTTAATCCTAATACCAACTTTCTCACTCTACATCTCCCTTTGTTTTTCAAATTCACGACAACTCCAACACCACTTCCAGGAGCATGCCGGAGAACGTTGTCGCCACTGCCACTCGCCGTCCCCCCCCCATGCGCTACTGCCATCCTACCTCGGCCGAGCAATCGTCCGTCCCAGTGCTGTGCTGCGTCCCGATCGAAGCTGAGTCGCTACCCTGCCGCGCCACTGCACTGACTTGCTCCGACGCGACAGGATGCTGACTCTCCTCCAACTGCGTCGCCTCCCACCTGCCCTCTTACGCCGCCCTATCACTCATACCCCCCACAACTCATTCTCACTCTCTTCTTTAACTCACGTGAAACCCCAAACACCACACCCAACTTTGCCGCCCACCCCCACGCCGAAGCATGCATGAACCACCACCGACTGCGCCACCATATCCCCTGCACTGTTTCGCTGTCCTACGTGGTGGTCCGTCCTAGAGATTGGACAAGTGACATTAGATTTATTTTTTTATTTTCTTTTTTTTTTTTTTTGCAGAAAAATTATTAATAAAAATTAAATTATGTAATTATAATTAGCATTATAATGTATATATGTTTGTTGGCAGTATTTACTGTTTATGACTGCTATTTAAATATGAATTGTATGTAGGAATTTATTAAATAATTAAACCTTTCAAAAAAAAAAAACATAATTAATATATTTTTGTTCATTTTTATTTGTAATTATGTTTTTTGTAGTTATCTTTTAAATTATTGTTAGTGATATATTAGTTAACTAAGTGAAATGAACTCCAACTACAATGATAATTGAGTTAAATGAAAGTTAATTGAGTCAATTGAAACCCAATTACAAAGCTAATTAATTCAATTGAAAGTTAATTGAGTCAAATGAACTTCAATAACAAATAACAAATTTAACTGAGTCAATAAACTTCAATTACAAAGCTAATTGACATAGACTTACATAGTATTTACATACACTTTTGTTAAATTGACATAGACTTACATAACATGAAGAGTAATTCTAAGTCACAAGTTGAGTCAAATCTAAWTACAAAGTTAATCGAGTCAAATGAAATCCAATTATGAAGGTAATTGATTCAATTGAAATCTAATTGAGTCAATTAGAGTCCAATTAAAAAGCTAATTGAATTAATAGAAATCTAGTTGAGTCAATTGAAGTGCAGTTACAAAGCGAATTTCATCAATTGAAATCCAATTACAAAGCTAATTGATTCAATTGAAAGTTAATTGAGTCAAATGAACTTTAATTACAACGCTAATTGAGTCAAATGAAACTTAACTTAGTTCATATTGAACTCCAATTACAAAACAAATTGATTCAATTGAAAGTTAATTGAGTCAAATGAACTTCAATTACAAAGCTAATTGATTCAAATGAAAGCTAATTGAGTCAAACAAACTCCAATTACAATGCTAATTGAGTAGAAAGAAAGCTAATTAAGTCAATTGAAATCCAATTACAATTGATAATTGAATCAATTGAAATTCAATCATAATTTTTAACGTTATACGGAGTAATTGGTAATAAAATGTATATTATTGACGCCGCTCAACCAAGTCCCAAGACACAACAAATTTTTAATTAATTAATTATAAATTAGATTTTTGCAATTATTTAAAATTCATAATTAATTATTTGTAAGGTAACATTACACAAAAACCAAAAAAATAAAATAAAAAGACCATGGGGGTCCGGCCTAAGAGGTTGGACCGACCATGGGGGGTCCGGCCTAAGAGGTTGGATYGACTATTGGGGTCTGACCTAAGAGGTTGGACCGACCATGGAGGGTCCGACCTAAGTGGTTTTTGTGACGGTGGGGGGTCCGGCCTAAGAGGTTTTTGTGACGGTGGGGGGTCCGACCCATGGTCGGTCCAACCTCTTAAGCCGGACCCCCATGGTGGTGCTTGATGACGRCGGTGGTGCTTGGCGGTGTGTGTCCTTGACGGTGGAGGATTAGGTGTTTGGCGGCGGTGGTGTGTCATAAAAGGAAGAGAGAGAAGTAAATGAGTAAGGGTGAATGGATAATTTTATAGCGTATTGCGGGGGAAATACGGAGTATTGCGTGCAGCATTTAACACTACCCTTATTTATAGGCACCTTTTTACTGAGTTTAACATTTCTAGGTTACATGTTTCATAGCTACCAGTCACTGCTTCATAGTGAGTTTGTTTCTTATATACCTTTTATGATCAAAGACTCGGTTAATTGAGCGCTTCTCTTAATTATTTCTACTTACAATCCTTTCTTAGACAGTAACCTGTGTTTTCACATGTTTTGCAGGCTTAAGTTTTGCTTTTTTTTCTACTTTTTATTATATTCATGAAGCTACAAATGACTTTATTGCTTTAGCATGTTTAGATTTGATTTATGGATTCCATTGATGCTGATTTTGGACCATACAAGTGTGTGCAAAATTGTTTGAAGATGAAGCCGCTAAAGCTAGAATATTGAACTTCTCTAATTGGGTGAAAGGTTGAGCTAATGAGCTTGGATTTTGTCATAGCCCTATGTTAAACAAGGTTTGACCTTTTTTAAGGGTAAGTAAACAATGCATTAACCAAAACGAGAGTACAACCTACGAAGGGAAAATTCAGAAGGTTTGATAGGAGAGAGATAGAGAGAATTTCTTGCCCAAAAAAAGTAAGTGATAAGAGTAATTGAAACAATCATTTTTAAATAGTGATGCGAGCATTTAGAAATAGAGGTTTCCTAATTGTTTTAGTTGAAATCAATTTATGTAAATTTGTGGAACAAGTCAAACTATCTTTCTTATTATTTAATCCCTCCATCCAAAAAAAAAAGAGCCACACACTTACACTTGCGGGGGCACCCAGTTTTAGGAGAATCAGATAATTAAGTGTGGAAAACATTAATTTACCATTTTAATTTYTAAATAGATACTGGGTCCAATTTTATTGTAGATAGTGGTATAGAAGATATGTGACACAACTTTCCATTGTTTAGTGGGGATGGATTGAGATGAGAGAAACATTATTTTGATGAGAGATTTTAGTATAAAYGCCAATATGACATTTAATTTGGGACGGATAAAAGAGGCAAGTATGACACTTATTTTGGTATGGATGGAGTATTATTGTTTCAAAATTAAACATTATTAAGTTTGTTATGAACTGAGACACCCAAGAACACACACCAGCACCTATCCTGGTGTACTCACGAAAAGGGAAACAGCACTCCAAAGGAAAGGCAGTCAACTTACCTCCAATTGATGGGTTGAACAACCAAGGAGCACAAGACCAGGACATGGAAAGAAGAGAAGCTTAAGGAAGACATGTGATCTTGCAAGTCAGTAGATTATGTTTAATTGGGGAATGTCAACTAGTTGCTTTTGCATTTTATGTTTAACTACTTTAGGAATGAAGTGTGGAACTGTAGTAGCTTATATTTGGCTAGTTGGAGCCTTGTATGATTCATTCAGAATTATTGTAAGAAATCCCTTTGAGATTGGCAACCTCAAGTTGCTTAGGAGACTCGTGACCTTAAGTCATGCTTATGCTGTAATCCAATTTCACTCAGTTAAATCAAAGACTTCCCAACTATTTTATTAAATTCCAAATTAATTACATCAGTATCAGACTATCAGTACATCACAAAGTTTTTTGTTAACAACGAATTCAGCRTGATCTTGTAAATTTGCACTAGTAATAGGTAATGCAAATCTGGTAAATTGTGTAGCCTTTATAGAGATGAAGTTGAAGAGACACATGATTGGAGGCTGATAATAAGACTATGGAATTTAAAAAGTTCAAGTTTTTGACTATGAAACTTATTAATTGATACTCCCTCCGTTTTTTTAGTTGTTCCACTCAGTGAAACCAGGAATGCGGTACGGAGCCCCGAACTCCGAACCCGTTCGCACGACCCGGATCGTGGGTCGAACGCGACCCAGTTCACGGTTGCCGGCGTTCCATTTTGCCTTCCGCCATTGTTTAGTAGTATTGTTAAGAAAAGAAAGAAAGGAGAACGAAAAGAACGCAGATGAAAAGTAGAAATTGAAATTTCTRGTCTTGTAGAGCATTTAATACGCTGTCTTTTTCAAAATTAGGTGAGAGAAAATAGGTGAAGTATTTGTGTTGTATTTACCTCACATGCAAAGTGAGTTAATGACAACTGTATAATGTGATTTTTAGAGAATGCCACAATGACAGCTGTTTTTATCACTTTTTTTTTCTTTATTTACTTCATTTCAGTTTTGAACTTTTCGTCTTTTTTTTTTTTAAAAAAAAAAAAAAAAAACCTACTATGAAAGATTTGACTTTTCAACATCTTTTAGTATTTCAACTCATAAAGTTTTTTGACTTCATACGAACTAAGTATGAAGTATAATTTTATAATGACACTAATAATGATATAGAATATATATTTTCTTTTTTTGTTTCAATCGCACCCGATTCACTCAAGGGTAGCGTTTCCTGTTTCCGTTTTCGTACCCCGTTTCGAATCGTATTTCGTTCCTTGTAACATTGGTTCCACTTTCCATTTTGGGATGTTTTCAATTAGTTGTTCCAAACCAATCTAAAAATAACTTTTTTACTTTTTACCTACGTTATTTACTCTAACATTAATGAATTACTCCTTATTTAATATATTTGCCATTTATAGTGAACCTTTTCCCTATGCTTTAGTCCATGAATTAAATTCTTGTTATTTGGTTAGTTGGTAGTTCTCAATCCAAACAACTAAAACTCTTTTGACATAGTCTGCATCAYTAGTAGTGAAGTATCTTCTCCATTATTTTTATTCTTTACTTGCTACACTTCTCATTTTGTGAACTCCAAGGTTTTTTAAAAATTGGACGATTAAATGTATATAGGGATAAGTGATTAGGTAATGTAGGGACCAAGTTAAATAGAATTAGGAAAATTAAAAAGTAGGGACCAAAAGTCCTCCCACCTTTTAGTAAGGGTGATTTGGGACTTTCACGTGAAAACAACAAAACCTTAATACCAAAATGATTTGGGGTCGGCTAGACATGAATCAATATGGAGAATCGCATAAATCATCAACATGAATCTACTCTTTCCATTCTTCTCTATTTGAAGCCACAGTTCTATCAAGTCCCAAAAACTTCATATTACTTTCAATATTACTTTCAACCACTCTCTTCCAGGTTTGATTTGGTCCTCTGCCTCTCACATTCCTCTCCTCTTGCCATTCTTTGAGCCTCCGACACACATCACCAAATCATCTTAAACGATTCTCCCTCATTTTATCTTCAATGGGTACAACCCCTACCTTCTTTCGAATAACCTCATTGCTTATTTTATCATTTCTTGTGTGCCCACACATCCAGCGTAGCATCCGCATCTTTGCCACTTATGAACATGACAATGTTTTATAAGCAACATTCGATCCCATACAACAAAGTTGGCTGAATAGTGGTCCTATAGAATTTTCCCTTTTGTCTATGGGGAATAACATGATCACATAGAAAACCAAACGCTCCCTTCCACTTCATCCAATCTACCTTAATCCGATGATCAATATCTCCATCCAGTTCTCCATCTTTCTGGATAATGGATCCCAAGTATTGAAAAACCTCAAAACCTTGAACAACCTTTCCATCTCAATGAATCACACTAGTCTCCCTTCTCCTTAACCTACTAAATTTGCACTCCAAATATTTCATCTTACTTCTAACATGAAAACACTTAAAAAAAAATGAAGAAATGAATTAAAGTCTAGCAGGTAATTTATTACTTCCTCAAAAGGAAAGCATAGCGACTGAAAAAAAGAGGCAGAGAAAGTAGTTAATAAGTGTTGTCCTTGTGTTGAAGTTTTAAGACTTACCTACCTACATTAGTTTATGGGTGTTATGTTAATATTTTATTAGGTGCAAAATATCCTTGTCACACACATAATCAGAGAGAAAACAGTCTATAATGACCTCTTTATCCTATATTCCTACAGCATCTAAGGGTAAACCACATGCACATTGAAACATCATAAAATTCTACACTGGTTATTCAGCTTTTTTTTCTCACTAATGACAAAAAATAACATAAATGTTTATTAACCTATAACAATATCCATTCTATTATAATTAGCAACAATGATACCCACCTGTAACAATATCTTTTCTAGCCAAAGCATTGAACTCTTTTAGACGTACATATCCAACTGAAGTTGCGCCGTTGTCAATTTGCTCCAATCGATAGAACACAGGAGGTCTGGCAACCATCTGTCTCTGAACTTTAACAGACTGAACTGGACCACAGTTGCCATGCTTGACCTACAAATTAATTCTCATTGGTCATCAGGTCAAACAAAGAACAAAGCAGCTTATGAGGTTCAGACATTGCCTTGACAGAACGAATACAGAAGGGACTCAAGGGAGAAACAGAGAAAAAAAAAACACCACCTCAACCGTTACAAAAGTTTCACTGGGCCCTTGCAATTTTGATGATACTTCAAAAGCAGATTTTCCCCTCACATCCTCCCCTTCAACAGACAAGATTTCATCACCCTAACAGCAAGATAATGGAAAAACCACATTAGGATTTGCTGCTTTCGCACATGGGCCTCTAGAAACAATGCCTTAAAGATAAACACTGAATTACATCAACAATTTAAGCTCGCTGATGGAAAAAATAAAAATAAAATCCTAAAAAATAAGAATAAATAAATAAACCCAACTGCAGAAATAATTTCTGAAGACATAAGAAACATAACACCACCGTTTTTCTCTGAGCGCTGATATACATTAGAAGATATAAAACAAAACAAAGAACTTGTAATGAAGAGGGATATGCATAGTAAACGATGTAAAAAAGAAACAAATGAAAATGACTGAGCTTTACAAAATAGTATYCATACAAAGAGAATCTCACGAGTACTAGACCAAACAGCCCTACCCTTACAGAAGTAATATACTGTATTTTGTTTTTAAAGACGCAACCTATATTACTCGGACTCTTCATTTTACCTCAAGTACCCGTGTAGGACCCTTGACACTCGGACATGGGTATGATAMTTGGACTCTTCATTTTGGGCTAACATCTTGATAATGTTTCAAAAATTAGCCGAGTCACACACTTAGACACGTACCCGTGTCGGACATGGGTATACGAGTCCAAGTAATATATGACTTAACTATAGGAACTAGGACAATAGCAACAAACAAACCTCACCATCTACTATAGGTCTATAGCAAWAGTAAATRGTAGGATCATTAAKGAATACATGAAGTGCAATATTAAAAACGTAAAATACAATACCATACGAGACACAAACTTCATTAATTAATAGCAAACAAATAATACTTACTATTACATACAAAAATATGAAAAAAATCAAGCTGACATGCGATGATGCGAAACTCAATTTTGACTAGATGTTACACTTTTAAACTCAATTAAATCATTAATTAATAGTTGATGGGCATGTTTATTACGTACTTCCTATGTTTTTTTTAGATGTTAAACTTTCTAAAATGGAAATTTGGAATTAGATGTTACAATTTTTTTTAATCTGTACCTCTTTCCTACCCATAAGTTGCATTGGAGTTCTTCGAAAATTGCAACATCTAAAAAATGCAGAGGAAGTAATTGGGTTCTCTTAACTAGGCATGCAACCAAATCACATGGTTGTTCCACATTGTAAGTGAACACCGATTCGGGTACAAAAACAGGTACTTAGGAGTTTTGGATTTGGGAYATGGCCAAAATGGGTACGACAAAACACATACTTAAAAGTATATTTTTGAAAATAAATTATACTTGCTCCTTTTTTATTAGAAGTTACACTTTCCTCAAAAGAAAATTTGGAATTAGATGTTACACTTTCTATTTTTGTTAATAGTTCTTTATATCTTTCCAATCACATGGGACCTATTTTATTTTTTCTCTCTACCTCTCTCCTACCCTTAAATTGCACTTGAGTCCGCAATAGAAAGAAGTGTTATATCTAATAAAAAACACAAGAAGTATAAAGTTTGCGATAAATACGATGTGAAGTATTCTAAAARTTCAATAAAGTGAAACATGAAAGTTGAAAGTAGCATGAAAAACTAAACCATTTATCTTCAGTAGAACAATGCACAATAGTAAACAAAATGCTTTACCGGTCAAATGAAGAAGGCAAGCACAAGTGTTCAAGACTTTCAAATAAAAATAAAGATGGAAATTCCTCATTTTTTTTAGCCGTATTCATATCCGTGTCTTATCATGTGAGCTGTACCCATACACATTTTTTTGAAAAAACCAAACACAGCCAAGACGTATTATGTGCCAGTATATCTTTCATCCTCCTCTATCATGATACAAGCCATCAAAATGTTACTTACTGAGTATATCCATCCTTTTCCCAAAACAAAGGATGATCTATTTATTATGGCGAAATGAGCTTACACAGCTTGACGTGTAACAAAGAGATTATGAGTTTGTGGATGTGTAATCTTAGGAATGAAAGTGGCCCGATATGAATAATAAATACAATCAGTGTCCATTCATAATGAAGGTCATAGGAGGAGCCCGAGCATTGACAACAACCAAAGAACATTCCAATCCACCACAAAAGAAAAAAAAAAAAAAAAAGTTGTTGCACAAATTGAATATATATGCATGCAAGGATCCAAAGACTTGTGGAAGAACTGACTCCAGAATGTGACGGTAAAGGGAGTTTGGACAATTCTTCCGGCTCTTAACGCAGGCAAGATTGATGTTCATAAGGGACCATGCCTTCATGTCTAGTGAGAACTTTTGCAATGTCAGTAACAACGGATCTGCTCCATATACTCACACACCAAATTGAGTGAGAACTCTTTAACAATCTTTTTTAGAGGCATCTATTAGTAGTTGTCCACCGAAGGAATCGACGAAACCCATAAAACAACATCCTCAACAAAATCAATGCAAATATTCATTCGGCAATATCACTACACCACGCTGCCCGAACATCCGATTTTGTTGGAAAAGATGATTTAGTTGTAGAAACTACTTCCATTGATACGAAGAACGGAAGAAACAAATCAGTCACAACACACGTTCTCAAAATGTATTAGGAGGTAGACGGCAATAGGTGCAAAGTAATGCATTGGACAAGGGGACACTTGTCGCCCCCACTTTTAAAAAGAATCTGTTTTTTTTTTTGAAAAAATAAACTGGAGGAATAACAATAACGAAAAGATGAGAGTAAAAGTCATAATGTGGAGTTAGCGTCAATGTTAGATACTTTGTTTTAATATGTTCAAAGTCATGGATTCAAACTTAATTCACAAACATTTCTTTTTTTTATTCCTTTGTTTTGCCTCTATGGCTTTTTTGCCCTTATCTCTTTTCATTTTTATACTTGTCTCTATTTCCTCAGCAACATTCATATTGTCGTTTAAAGATTACATCTTCCTCTATATTTAGATATTTACTAAGGTTTTTTTGCACGCGATCGGGCGAGATTAAAAATGCAATTAAAGGTGTAAAATGCTCTGTTTCATGAAAAGTACTAATTGTAATTGTCGGGTTCATAACAAAGTTTGTGTACTTGCATAACAAAGAAAATTGAATAGTTCATAGATAATTCGGTAAAATAAGATTAAAAAGTTAATTTGTAAAGAATGGAAGAACAAGTGTTGTAATTTGGGTGGTTTTGAAGGTGAGTTTAATATCAGGAGTGAAAATTGGATAAAATATTTTACGTGTAGGTTGATTAAAGGGTATTAATGATTAATATGAAATTTTAGTGGATTAATGATATGTCAATGTTTACTTTTGAATAAAATACTTTGTTTAATAATTTCGGGAGTATTTGATTAATTCATGGATGGTTTTTTTTTAAATCAACAATTGACACTTATGATTAATGGACTAAATTACATTCCATATGAACTGATTCTATGCAATCTAAATGAATTTACTACCAAATTTTTAAGCTAGATTAAAATGAATTGATTGATTTGATTATCTATCTTTTTTCATTTTTAATTTTTTTGTTTTACATAAAAAGTTATATAGAGGGGGTACTATTAATGAGTTTCACTGGGAGACACCATAGCTCCCCCCTGTGGCTTATATAATATAGAGTCCTGTCTCATAGCTTAAATAAATTTATTCGTTTTATAAGAATTCAATATTTAAAATGTCGTTAACATAATCAAAAATTGGCATATAAAAAAATCAAACGATGCTGGCAGTCACTTTCACGTGCATACAAAACTAATTAGCTGAACTTTTTTTAAATTATTGTCTAATTTTTTAATAATAAAATCAAAATTTGTTGCATGCTTAGCGTGCATATAAGATTACTTTTGCTAAAATTTCAAAATTGGCTATAAAAAATCAAACATTGCTGCACACTTCACGTGCATACAAAACTAATTTAGCTGAACTTTTTTTAATTATTGTCTAATTTTTTAATAATAAAATCAAAATTTGTTGCATGCTTAGCGTGCATATAAGATTACTTTTGCTAAAAATCAAAATTRGCTATATATATATCACGTGAAGAGAAGCTCTGCCATATGAACACAAGACTGCTACTTTAATATACTCCAATGATCAAGCAACACACTCTATAAGATGTACGCTAGTGAATGTCCTACTGATAATTGATACTACAATAGAAAGATTAATAATTTAACGCTTTACACAATTTGATTCTGTAAAACATAATTTTTACAGCGCAACTCTATAAGCATATTGATAAAGATATTATAAAAAAGAAAARGACAGTATTCCTGTTTCAATTACCTGTCTAATTCCAGCGCTCTGAGCAGGGCCATCCAGTATGAGTCCAAGCACTTTCAGTTTAAAATTTCCATTGCTGTCAGGTATCTCCCTGAGATTTATTCCAATACCAGTCATGTCATACCTCGCCATCTTTGAGAACTTTTTTCATCAACGATTCACATGCCATGGAACAAAAACTACAACTAGGGTGAGTTATCACCAGGGATGATACGGAAAAACTACAAATGCTCGGCACACTCATCTGATTAATTCATGAATTATAGCTTACAATAGACATTTTGATCAAGCAAGCAAGCATGTACATGAAACAATTAGAAAACAGGACAAATCGAGAATACGTTTTGCATGCAAAATGGTAAAGAACAATGACTAAGTGCAATTACACTTAGCTCTGTTATACAATTTAACACACAAGATAGTGCTAGAGCACCCAACAAATATTTCCAAAATTATCATAAATGAAGATCCATAGGAAATTGATGTCAAAGATATTGCAAGCAAAACGTGTTGGTTTACATTGGTTTGAAGTTTTGGACATGTAAGATAGAGACTTCATGAAGGACTGTTATGGAGAGTGGAAGAGTGGGCTCAGGGAGATCCCAGATGAGGTAAAGGGAGATCGTAAAAGACTTGGTTGGAATGAGTTAGAAAATGTATGGAGCAAATAGCATTGCATAAGAGTAAGGTTCTTGATTATAGAGGATGGAGGAGGAACATCCATATGTGATCAAAACAGTGAAACTAGTTAACATTCAACAAACACCACTAGAGTACAAGCCACACAGTACATCTTTGACCAAAATTTAATGGGGCTTAAAATTAATATAGGGCATTAAAAATTTGGGAATATTGCAGTGAAAGAGAGTAGTGCAGAAGCATCATTCATATACTTTGTTACCTCTTCCGGAGATAGAAAACGTGTATAAGGATCACCCAAGCTTGCCAACATTTTCTGAACAATATTATGAGCCTTTGACCTACTTTTAATAGAACTACTCAATATATCTTCCTTCTTGTTCTGTATGCATAAAACAAGCAAGCTTAGGATATTTCAAGYGATAAAAAATTAAAATTGCAAAGCTAGAATATGCTCCAAACATGAAGGAACAAACTGCAAACAGCATGACAGAAATACATAGCTGCTGAGAGGATCTAGGTGGATTACATGATCACATCACAAAGAGTATGCAAACGACGCAAGGTGACATGCATATCACCATTCATCAGGAACATTGTAGTTAGTCTTGTTCTCTTTTAGTCTTAATTTTGGCTCTATTCAATCCAATTAATTTCAGCCCAGTACACTTAATTCATTCAATTAATGCCAGTTTACATCAGTTTTATTCAGTCCAAAAAAGTAGAAACTTTTGTTGAAAGCATGCATAAAAGAAAAGATGGTGTATATGACTGAGAGTTTTGAGGCAGTGTACCCTTACAACGAAAGTTAAAGTATCTTTATTTTCSTTGATTGTTAAATTCCAATAAATATATGCATTTAGTTGCAAATTCATTTTTTAGTGTCTTTCTATACGAAATATTAGAAGGTCGATGCCCCAAATTATATACTCTACTTGCTCTCCAGATCTTTRAAATCGTAAAGGGAACTGCAATCACCGGCTATGAAATCCCCACTCCAAGGAAGCCTCTCACATGAAAGACAAATGCTAGCTAATACAGTGTTTCACCTTCAATCCACTAATTGACCTCAATCTACTGCTCCATGCTTCGGCAATAATCCTCACATATTGAGGACAAAAATCCTTTTTAATTGAGGTTCAATACCTTTTTTATTCTCGAATTCAAATTCTAGAAAATGAAGCTCTCACTCTACTCTTCATTTTTCAGTATTTCTCCATTACTTCATCCAATTGACAGTCATTTGTGCATAATCATCTAACTTAGAACTTCCACAACAACATAATCAGAAACCTATTCAGTTATCAAATTCAATCAATAACAACWATAACCCTTAAAACAATGAAAAATCATGGACAATCATCAATAAACAACAAATAGCAATAAAATCAACAATCAGAACTTAAATGACAGTCAAATTGAATAAGAGAAATGAGGAATTACAAGCCAAAACTCGGGTGACCAGCGACCGCTACGAGCATCAAGAAAACTGTCATTGACAATCTCCCATGCTTCCTCCACAATTTCCTCATTTGTTCCAAAATTACTAGATGATGATGATGTTTCGTCCACCAATGGAARCTCATCGTTGCGACAGTCTTCGACGGAAGAAGACGACTGATTAGGAGGAGGGGGAGATTGAGCAGCAATTGAGAGTGGCGAAGAAAAGAGCATGCTGAACGAGAGTGCGCCAGTTATGGCGGCATTAAGTATTGATTCCTTGCGCCATATTTTGAAAGAATTGTGATTGTGATGGTTGATATTGTGGTTGTTTCCGCCATTTTTGTTGTTGATGATGATGGTGGTGAAGTTGGAGGATTTTGGTGGAGTGAGATAACAGAGGTTCATTCTCGCCCACTCCTTGCTCTCAACTTGCTAACGCTGCTTAGCTTAGGTATGAGTGACCAATGACCACTCTCATATGAGCTATGTAACAACTAACAAGTTTGAAAATAAAGAGCCATTTCCCACCATAATGTTCGGAAAATTTTCAATTCCATAAATATGGTTCTCTTAAATCACCAATAATTGTTGTAAACTATTTATATCTTTTACTAAGATGAATAGTTATTATTTTAATATAAATCAATAGTAAAACATGCGATCATAACCCATCATATTTTGCCTATAAATATGGGTTGTTTGAAAACTTTGTATGTACCATAATACCTGTCTCTTATACACATCTGGAAGTTTTGCTAACCAATTTACGTAAACTTTCATTGCATGTCATATGTTTTGACTAACTATTTTTGTCTTTACACTACTTTGTTTGCATTATTTTTCTAGTACTTTTATTAATACTACAATGTTTGTTTTTCTTCTGAAAAACGACAATAAAACTATAATTTTTCATTGCACATGCCGTTGATAACTTCTCCATTTTATAAAATTAAAGTAAAATAAAATAACAAAAACGAAAAATGATGTACGGAGTATCTTTTTATGATACATCAAATTTTTGTTTTCGAACCCAAGATCTTTTATACCGATCAAGAGTGTTCGGACCATTAAGGCTTCATTCCCAGTGTGATATATTTTGCAACTTTAAAACTTATAAAGTTTTCTTTTACCATCCGATTTTAAACTGTTACAACAATTATTGACAGTTAAAGTTTATACTCGTTATTTCTACCACTACTTACATTCACACCTTATCCTCACTTTACTCTCCACTAACTCATATTCATTCTCATCTATTAAATTTTTCGACCACCATGGCTTCCACAAACAACCACCATACTTAATCTTCCTCACCATCTTTCGAAAAAAATCTAAGGCAATTAGAGTTCTACTTATTTTTMATAGCCGCATTATTTGTATTACTAGTTGCCATCATGTTTTTAATTATATTAAATAAGTAGATGATAATCTTTACTTTATGGAAAAATGCACATGTTTCTAGTTCTTTAGTTAATTAATGAGAAATGTGCATTTTGTAGTCTTATGATGTATTGAATGTTATATTATATCAATAATATTTGTATAATATTGTTTGATTAAATATCCCTTTTTCCCCTTTTATATATGCTTGTTTATGCTCTTGATAATAAATCGGGGGAGATGATAATATATAATAAGGATTTATTATCATAATACTAATAAAAAATAAATTGAATTGTAGTTAATATGGAGAGATATAATCAAGAAACAGTTCGACCCATTGGACTTGACAGGAGCAAGGTACCTCCAATGGAAAAAGGATGCAGAAATGCATTTACAAGCACAAGGTCTTGAGCATACGATTCATGACTCCAATACTCTTGGAGGTTATCCTCCCTCAAACCAAGAAAAGGCAAAAGCTTTGGTGTTCCTAAGACACCACATGCATGAAAGTTTGAAATATGAATATTTGTTTGTAGATGATCCCAAACAAAATTCCGGAATTTACCAAAGACTAATAATAGACCGCCGTTCCACAATGGTAATCTTACTGTGGACCCCAATCTTACGTCACGTGTATTTTTGTAACACCTTATAGTACACGATTTCACAGTTTCCATAAAAAAAGCCTTTTCAAGATTCCTTTCTTCAAAAAGTTGCCAGTTGCTTTTCTCCTCCATTTTCAAACTGCTGCCAGTGCAACATTTTCTCTCTTATTATTCTCTTCATCTTCGTCTCTATAATCTCTCTATTTGCATTTTTCATTCTTCATCTCTGCATTTTAAATTTGCTTAAAAAATGAGTCAAAAATAACGATCAAGAATTGAGTCTCTAAAAAAACTTCTGAAAATTCGAGATCAGTGGCTAAAAACGGTGAAAGCTAGTGATAAAGTAGTTGCGAAATCTCGACAAACTGATTTTAAAAGACGAAGAGATTTGAGAAGTTCTATTCGGCGTCTGCCTTCAACTGGAGAAGTCTATCAAGGTTTAGATCTGTGTTTATGTTTTTCATAAAGTTATATGTTATATCGTTGAAATTTTTTTTTTATTTTTATTAGATTGTTATGTGAAATCTTGTATGTATTAGTTCTATTCTATATATGTTATTTTGTTATGATATTGTGTAATTGTTGTTGTTATTGTTTCGGTGTAAAAAACTGTTCCGCTACGTTGATAAGTTACGTGGTAATAATTTTCTTTATAATGTAGTTTTATACATGTTATTATTGTTATTTTATGTGCATATTATATGTTATGTTTTTTGATAGTTTGTGATAATACTGGTTTTTAAATTAATAAATTATTTCACAAAAAGAAAAAAAAATTTCTTCGAGGCCTCTCGGCCGACCACGAAATTACCCAAAAACGATTATCGGGTCGGTAATTATGGGGTTAACCGACCATAATCGGTCGGTAACTTGCGTGTCGGAAATTGCATCATCCTGTAATCTCAAGATTACCGACCGGATTTTTCGTACTCGGTACAGCGATTCTATCCGACACACCAGACCCCGGCCTAATACCGACGCATTATCATGAAATCATCCGACCAATTATTGGAGGGAAACCATAGGATTAACCCCGACCGAAATATGTTCCGGTAAAACCTATGTTTCCCTCCAAAAAAATTGGAGGGTAATATGGATAGTTACCGACGATATTCAAAAATCGTCGATGTATCACCGAAAATCGGTCTCCGCGGTAAATTCTATATATTTCCTTTTTTTTTTATAATAAACATTTGAGATTTATAGAACAATTCCCTCAATAATCCACCCGAGCGATGTTTTCAGGTCGGTGATTCATGGAATTGTTTTTTTATTTTAAATTAATTTGTGGTTTGGCGAGGCAGTGGGACTATAAATCAAAGATTTTCACCGCGACGATGTAACAAACCGTCACTCCGGAACCCCACACACTCAACACCCACAGAACCCAACAGCGCTAACACCGACCCGAATAAGCGACCATCGTACTAAAAATACACCGGACACAATCCCGGTCACTGTCGGTCGGGTAATAATCGACCGATTTTTCTTCGCGTTGATAATTTCGTCGGCCTTACACAAAAATTCTTGGTAGGTGTGTGCCATCTTTTTGTATGTCACACAATCTCTATTTTTCGGTTTTCGCAATATTAGTCTTTTTATTGTACGCTTTTCTTAATATTATATTGTTGTAGTCAAGGCAACACGTTGATATCTATTATTTCAGATTAATCACTATTATGTATCTGAAACCTGCTATTTTAGGGTTTTCGCTTTACTTAGTACCTGTTATGTATCTTTTTTTGATATTATGTTTTATCTAGTTGATATTATTATTATTCAAATAATATTATGTATCTTGTGTGCTTATTATTATATATATTATCTAGGGTTATCTCATGTAAGTTGTGTTGTATATAGTCTTTTTTTAAAATGACAAAATGTTTTGTGCTTCCCTGCCTTTGTGTGTCTGTCAAATACATGTATTGTTAGGTTTTCGTATTGTAGGTTTTGTTATATATTCTTTTGTTGATATTATGTTCTTTATAGTTGACTATTATTTGGTTCAGATAATATTACTGTTATCTTAGTTAATGATATAATTATTATTTGATTATCTATTTAGGGTTTCCTCATGTAGTTGTTGACTACTATAATCATTTATAAATGACAAATGTATTTGTGCGTGCATTGGTGTGTCTCATCAAATCTACTATTTATCATGTCTATGTCTAGGTCTCATCTATATATTTTGTTCTATTATGTTGTTATAGTTGATATCTATGTATATTTATATAATATTAGTTTTCAATGATTTAAAATCCTTCACCGTTCGTTAACCATACTAGTATTCTATATTAATATATATATTGGTCTTAACTTGATATTACTGTGTTAAAATGACAATATTGGAATTTGAATTTACAAAGAAACATAGTGAAAGTAAATAATGTGATATCTCGAACAAACGAGAATTCTCTAGCACATTTTGAAGGTATAAATTTTAATGCGTTGTAAAATGTGTATATGCAATTATGCAATGTTACATTTTTTATGCCTGATGTTTGTTTAGTTATATTTATGTATTTTTGAATAATATTATTATCTTTCATATATGTTAGTTTGAACAATAATATGATCTTTATATTATATTATTTATACTCAGATTATGTTATGTCTTGTGTAATGATCTTAAATATTGTTTTATTGATGAAGTCTTTTTGTTTAAAGTTATTAGGTAGAGTGACATCTAGCGTTGTACGATCTGCTCTGAAAATATAAGTTTCACAATCTGATGATATAACGGCGATGATAGTTCTGATGATGACCCAGAGGTACGAAAGTATTCGCAAAACATAATATTAAGTTGAATATATTTTCAATTCTTATTATAAATATTGATATTATTTTTATAATTTTTTACAGCGAAAGAACATGATGGTTCTTCATTAAGTGATGATCGGCTAAAATATAAAATAGTTGCCTGCACCATCTATATACCGAATTGCTTCAAGAATGTTCAACAGTATTGGATTCTATGGGTATTCAATCTTTGGACGGACATCAAATCATCCTGTTCCTGCATTTAAAGACAACATTAGTCCTACTAGAATCTACAAATTAATGAGCTGCTGGGTTGTTATATAGACAAGCTGGATGATATTGGGTTTGGTCACTGCTTGCAGTTTGAAGATAATAGATGTGTATAAAACTCTTTTGGCATGGCTCGGTCCAGAATTAATGCGAGGTACTTCTGTATCAATCATTACGAAGAGTTCATACTAAGTGAACTGATATGTGTATACGCTGTTATGTTCCCTATGTCTGAATTGATGTTTTCTTAGGTTTCAAGGCTCCGAACGCAAAGAATGCCACATTACGATTAAAAGCACAATGGAAGACGTACTTCACCACATGTGATAGATGAAGAAGGAGCACTTAGTTGGAAAAAAAAGGACATCTGCCTCGGGCACAAAATAGACCGCTCCTCGGGCCTAGGCCTGCATTAAGAAGCAGACGTC